>JAEMOT010001571.1:4689-18722 GCA_019297695.1 Apostasia ramifera | reverse complement strand
ATATATATATATATATATATGTGGAAATGAATGATTAACCTATGAAGAATTGAAAAATATTGTACTTTGAATGATTTTTGCCATTAATCTTGAGCTACTATGTATAGCGCATGTGTTGACATGGAAAACAGGGGGTCCCAAGAAACACAGAGAGAAAAAAAGAGAGAGAGCCCCGAGAGACGGCAACACACAGAGAGCTAAGGCATCCAGAATAGCACACAGAGATTTAAGGTGGTTCAGGGAAGAAATCCCCTACATTCACCGGGCGGCTGGGTGATTGATTTCACTAGAGAAAAGAAAATGGTGGTCGAAAGGACCAGTACAATGAGCTAACAGAAGAAAGAGAGAAAAAAGAGAGAGAGAGCTTTCTCTTATCTCAAGCTCTTGTTTACAAAGGTGATAGAAGATGAATTCAGCTCTCCGAAAAAAAGGTCCCTCTTCTCCTTGAAGTCTGTTCAAGGGTTTTTATAGGCAACGGGTGGCGCAGTTTCATCCCATTTTTCCAGAAGAAAAAGGAATAAACAAACGCTGAGCCCATGCCACTGTCGGCTTTTGGGGGAACTAGTAGCAGCAAAAGGAGAGCTAGACTTTTTGATTTTAGTACTAATTCTAGGGATCTGTGATAGCTGAAGCATGCGGGTCCTTAATTTACGTATCTGGAAAAAGTGTCTTGTACAGGAAACGGCACGGTCGGGCCACACAGACTGCGACAGGTGTAGCTGGGGAACATCGTCATCGATGTTTGGGGAGAGCTGGGAAACATCATGCCCGATGTGGCTGGGAGAGCTGGAAACATCGTGGACGAAGTTTGTGAGCTGTAGCCCAAATATCATATACAAAGTTTGGGATCTATAAAAATAATAATTATAAGATTAGTAGCCAAGTGCCATGTGTATAACTTCCCAAACCTCGGTCACGAGGGTTCGGTCAAACATCGTCTACGACAAATCGGAATCATCCCCTAGCAACATCGTTGACGATATTTCTCAGCTGCGCCTGTCGCTGTCGGCGTGACCCGATCGTATTGTTTCCAATACAGCACGCTTTTCCCAGTTCGCAAATCAAAGACCCACATGCTTCAGCCATCACGGATCCCTAGAAAAAATGCCAAGATCAAAAAGCCAAGCTCTCCTTCCACTACTTTCGGCTCCTCCGGTGGCCGACAGCAGTAAAGCTATCAGCATGGGTTCAGTATTTGTTTACTCCATCCTCTTCCGAAAAACCAGGACTGAGCTGCACTATCCCCTGCCTATAAACACCCTCAAGCAAGCTTCTAAAAGAGAGGCTTTTCTCCTGGGTTGGAATAGCAGAATCCCTCTTCTATTACCTTTGTACTAAGAGCTTGAGATAACGAAAGCTCTCTCTCTTCTTTCTCACTCTTTGTACTGGCCTTTTTTGACCACCTTTCTTTAGTAAAATCATCTCTAGCTGATTATTCGGTGGATGTAGGGGATTTCTTCTCTGAACTACTTTAAATACCTGTGTTATTCTGGATGCATATTACTTTGAGCCTTAATCTTCAGGCTTAGCTCACTGCGTGCCGCCATCTCTCGGGACTCTTCATTTATTTTTCTCTTGAGACCTCCTGTATCCCACTTTAACACTATTTTATGACTATCATCCATGTAAGTATTTAATTCAAATTAATTATATTTCAATTATATTTATACATGAGTTCGAACTTTAAAATTGTGACTAAACCTTATATTAAGCTATATCAATATGACTAACTTTTGTCAGTTAAAACATGAATTATTAATTATATCAAATTAACTTCAACTGATCAAAGTTTACACAAATCGAAATTTGTTGACACTACAAATTTTCAGAGCCAAATTATTGGCTTTTGCCATATATTCTCTACGAAATTTAAACTAATTAAATCATTGCCTATAAAAGAAAATCATGCAGGTAACAAGAGCTACAAGGAGATGTTGACCCTTTCATTGGTCTTTAAGGTGGGAGTAATATTAATCAAAATGATATAAATGTGTAAATATTTTTAGATCTAGATGTGATATATATATATATATATATGTGTGTATATATATTGAAATGATTGATGTTGCATGAAAGCTTGAGTGAAAGGGACAACGGCTATCTTATTATATTTGGAAGGTCCGGGAAGAAGATGGAATCATTTAATCAATTCATAAAAATATATATTCTCATAAATAGCAAACCATTATTTTATTTTCAAAATTTTATAGGGTGCCAAATGATATGTTAGGAATTGCATGAACAATAATATTTCTTGCGTTTTATTTAATTACTCCATTGATTATCATCATGAGAATAATTATATGTCCAAATCAAAATTTTGAAATAATTTTTTTTGGCAAATGTATAGTTAAGATTTTATGGCATCTAGAGAATGAAAGCTAGGTCTTGTTGTTAATTAATTACTTAAAAAGTTTATAGGTTGAATAACACATATTTTTATTACTAATTAATTGCCTAAGTTTAATTAAGCATGTTTAAATTATGCTTCATGTGGTATCATTCCCAAAACGGTCAACTGACTCTAAAATTGGGAGACTCCAAAACTTTGTCAGCAGATGAAATTGGAGTCTGATTTTAAATTGTCTTGATTTGATTACTTTAAGTTAAAATAATTATTTAATAAGCTGATCAAAATTATGCATTAATTAACTTGGAAAAAAAAATTTTGGTCGAATATTGACTTGAATCCATCTTGCAATTATAATCTGGGTCAAATCGAAGTACTCGACCGATTAGAACTTAGAACATATATAGGATATTAGTGTTTAGGCTCTGTTTAGCGCAAGGACCAAATCAGGACCAAAGTGATACTAATTTAAAAAAAAAAAATAATAATAACAACAACAACAACAACAACCAAGCCTTAATCCCACTAGGTGGGGTCGGCTACATGAATCCTTTGTTTCCATTGCGCTCTATCAGTTACCAAATTCTTATCTAAGTTTAAGTAACTAAGATCACTCCTTATAGTTTCTTGCCATGTCTTCTTTGGTCTCCCTCTTCCTCTTTGTACATGGGCAAAATCCAATAACTCAATTTTTCTAACTGGAGCTTCAATTGGCCTACGATTTAGATGTCCAAACCATCGAAGCCGACTTTCTCTAAGTTTATCCTCAATTGGTGCAACACCAACTTTCTTTCGGATATACTCATTTCTCATTCTATCCTTTCGTGTATATCCACACATCCATCTTAACATTCTCATTTCTGCAACATTTATTTTATTTGTATGTTTCTTCTTTGCAGGCCAGCATTCAGCACCATATATCATCGCTGGTCTTACTACAGTTTTATAAAATTTACCCTTAATTTTGGATGAGATTTTTCTATCGCATAACACACCAGAAGCATTTCTCCATTTTACCCAGCCTGCTTGAATCCTGCTAATAACATCATTATCTATTTCGCCATCATTTTGTATAATTGATCCAAGGTATCTAAAGCGCTCACTCTTCTTGACAATTTGATCACCAATTGTCACATCTCCAATATAAGTATTTCTTTCTTGACTAAATGTGCACTCCATATATTCAGTTTTTGATCTACTGAGATGCAAACCTTTAGATTCTAGAGCATTCCTCCAAAGCTCTAATTTCGCTTTAGCTCCCTCTTTAGTTTTCTCAATAAGGACAATATCATCTGCGAAGAGCATACACCAAGGCACTTCATCTTGGATATGTCCAGTCATGACTTCCATAATCAAAGCAAAAAGATACGGACTTAAAGCCGAGCCTTGGTGTAATCCAACTGTAATAGTAAATAAAAAATTTTAATCATTCTACACAAATTCTAATATAAAAAAATATTATTTTACTTCACATACTCAATAATATTTAATAAAAATATATACTTTATTTCGCATCCTAGGCCAAAATATTCGAATCGAGAATTTTGGTCTAAGATGTAAAATAAAATTAATTTTTTTATTAAAAATTATTAAGTATGTGAAGTAAAATAATAATTTTTTTATATTAAAATTTGTGTAGAATGATTAAAAAATTTTATTTATTATTATTGTTATTGTTTTTTTAAATTAGTATTATTTTAGTCCTGATTTGATTCTGATTTAGTCCCCGCGCTAAACAGGGTAAGAGTTTTGGATACAGAGCCTTTGATTTTATAAACTCTTCGTTAATATAGGCTTATGTTTTTGTGAATCATATATCAATAATTCACAATTTTGTGTAAGTGTTCTATTGTCAAGAAGAAGGTTAGGTTCAACTCGAAGAATTGAGAGCAAAGGAGAAGAGTTGATACCGACAAAAGTCCTAACAACAAAAATAACAAAATGAAGACTCGACCTTAACCTACTCAAAGCAGCTGGCTGGATCATTGACAAACCAACAAATTAATTAATCACGAGGTATTATAATATGAATATTTAACAAAGACCTAATTTGCTGGTGAGCTAAGTCTGCTCAACATAAATAGTGTCATCGGTGATATGGTACCTTGAAAACTTGAAGAGAATTGATAAAGAATTTTTAGCATTCTTGAAATATTACCAACAATCACTCCTTGCTTCTTTCAGTCAAGGTTGTCATAGGATAACCGACTTCTACTTGGTTTGTCCTTGAACTATATCATATTGTCTGCTTAAGCTTTAGAAAATTATATAACTTGAGTAATTCTTAAGAAATCACTCATTTTAGTACTACTCCAACTAAATATACTTAATTATATTAGAGTTTTTTGTCATTAACCTTATAATTTTATCCCAAAAGACTCTTCTACTATTTAAGATTATATTATTTATCTATACAACTTAGGAACTTTCATCTCTTATTAATGTGGTATGATTCATTTCTGCATCTATGCATCTTCTAGTTGAGAAGTTTGCCATGAGTTGCACATTTCTCCAATAATTTCCCTTTTCTGGGATGTCACTCAACAATCAATACCCTCTTTCTTGGGCCACGTGTTGCTGATTGGGCATTTATGTTGGTAAAATTTAACGACGGGCAAAAACACGTGCGACTTATCACTTGAAAATTCATGTATAATTTGTGTAGCTCAAATGACTTTTAAAACGAGGTCGATAGTTCCATAGCTTTAGCTTAATTTGTAAATGAGTACATGAGTAGTGCTTATACCCGTCATGAACTTTTAAGGAATGTGCATAAAATGGCTTACATACTTAAATTTAAATTTGATTTTGTAGTCATTAACTAACGTTGAACATCAATTTTACGTGAATTTAGGGATAATAATTATTTTTCTTAAAAAAAAGAACTAAGATTTTTTTGGGGGGTTTTACCTGTATGACATAAAAAATTTCAATATTTACTTATTAGACACCTTAAAGTTAAATATTATATGACACATATTTATTTTAATTTTACAACTAGCACACTCTAATTAAAAACTCATACATTTTATTAGATTAAATCATACCTAAATTATATTTTAACTTAAAAAAGATTTATCGAAATAAAATCTAACCCTCGATACATCTTAAATTAAATCTTACATGTTAAAAACTATTTAAATCTGTTAACTATATAGAATATTTCATTAGACTCTCATTTTAATAATGAGAAATTGGATGAACGATTAGATTTGATTTAAGATGCACCTTTTATTATTATGAACCTTATTTATGTTAAAACATATATAACTCAAATATGATTTACTCAAATAAAATATAAGGGTTTTTTAACTAGAATGTGTTGGTTGTAAAATTAAAATAAATGAGTATGTGTCATATAATATTTAACTTTAGGATGTCTAATAAGTAAATATTGAAATTATTTGTGTCATACGTGATACGAGTAAAAATCTCTTGTTTATTTTTTAAGTATAATCTTAATTTGATCGATATAAACTCAAAAAAAAGCATGTATCAGATGCTCAAAGGCCCTAGATCTTCTCTAAAGTTTTAAGTAAAAATCATACGAGAGGATTTGCCCATTTCCCGCATTAGATCATCATATGAAAAAAAAAAAAGAGGAGTTTTGAAAATTCAGATATCATTTGAAAGAGATCAACTTTCTCTCTCCAAAGGGAAGGTGCAGAGCTGAACAGAAGGGAAAGCTGCCAAATATATTTTACTGCAGCGAGAGCATCACATCCTTCGTTCGTGAGGCCGGCGTTTGGCCGCTAGCTTTCGGAGCTTCTCCGGCCGACCCAGATGCCTTCTCTCTCTACTTTCTCACTCTATCTCTAAAACCAACTCTCTCTCTCTCTCTCTCTCTCTCTCTCTCTTCTCGAGGGCCACATACGACATTAATTCCATCCTGATCGATTCCTTCTGCAAATTCACCTGCTTCTCCTCATCTTCCTCCTCTGATTCTCATCCTCTCTTTATATTTTAAGGGGTCTGCTGAAGAGAGAGAAAGGCATGTTTTGCTCTCTCTGTCTCTCTTCTTTGCTTCTGATCTGCTTCATGCATGCACCTGTTTTTCTCTCTTCTTCTCTTCTCTATGTTCTCTCTCTTCTGTGCTTTTTTTGTATTACTCCGATCAATGGCAGTGGAATGGTACTGCCTTGGCATTTAGTTGCTGGGGGAATTTCATGAGTTCATCAAACCCCCATTTTCAAATAATTAGTTCAAGTTTCAAAGAACAAATTTCAAACCCTAATTAGATCTTCTTGATCTCTCAACCCACACGGCATACCCTATGACTCTACATTTAAAAATGACTTCTGTCATAATCCGTCTCATGGTCCGCTGCCAGTTCATCCGATCGAACCTTATAATTTTATCCCTCAAACGAAGACTCAATATAACATTCGTGATCTTCCATATATAAACCATATCACTCATTTCTGATTGGAGTAATCACTAAGTGATACCTTAAAAAAAGAAAATTATCGATATAAGAAGTAGCTTTTGATAGACTTTTAGGTCGAGTTAATGATGAGAGGGGCATAGGAATGACCTTCCTACATCGAGAATGATGGGAGGTTAATTCCTAATCTATATAAATAAATAACGTGATTATAAATTGTAGAAGCACTATTTTTGAGGCAAAATCATGCATATAGTTAGCTAGTGATCAAAACTTTATAGTTGAGCATACTAAAGATGCAGTAGTCCTGTAATTCATCTATATCGATCACGCAATTCTATATTTAGGACATGAATGTTACAATTTATCATTGTGTTCCTCTACCTATATGCTCCTCCTTGTTAATCTGAGTAACTTAATTTGTCCTAAAGGTCCTATAATCGCCATCCTCTTCAGTCACAAAAATCACAATATCAAGTGGAGAGTATTTAAAATGACTAAAATTTGCCACTAGCTAATCAATATGTTTGGTTGGATAAAAAAATTAATATATATGATTTGAAAAACTTGTGTAAAAATTTTAAAAAAATATGTATAATATGAAATAAAGTAATTATTTAATATTAAAATTTGTGTAGAATGAGATATAAAATACTACTTTATTTTTTAAATAAAATAAGATTTTTAGTTGGGAATAACTTTAGAAGAAATTTTAGTAATGACTAAAATTTCTCNTATATATATATATATATATATAACTGAAAGCTACACTCAGAAATTTAAACTAATGTATGAACTTGTTTTAATCCGAAATCATGCAAAGCCTAAACTTAGTTTGCTGGGATATTAATGTGGCACCTGATTTGTGCTTATAAAAGTAATTAAATTTTTATTATAATCGATTTAATCCTAAAATGAAGAAAATTATTTGGTTGTCATGAGTGGTATAATATATGTTATGTCTTAATCCAAAAGTTTTTACGCTAATCATGATATATATATTAATGAGATCATTAATTTACATGGACTAATTAATTTACTTAAATTCATTTCAATGAAATAGTTAATTTCATGTAAACAGATTATAGGTCATACTTTCTGTTAGGCTCATGTAAGAAATTATTGGAGAATAGAAAATTAGTGAAGGATCGATATATAAATTTAGTTTTTTTTTAAAATTGTTCTCCCTCATTTTTTTCACGTCCTATGGGATCTTAAGTAGATTTTCCAAAGATGAATGGTACTGAAACTTCAAGCTCTAATTAGCTGATCGAACAAATGTAGAGTTAGAGATTATTGTTGAAAAACAAAATTTTTAAAGCAGTCTCAATAATATCTTTTCGCGAATTTCACCTTAATTATTTTGTTCAGGTTTTTAACATGAACAGATCTATTAGAAGAACATGAAAAAGGACAATAGTGAAAACTAAAGCAAGGCATTCTTACTTAAACAAACAATATTATAATATGAACTAGGGTGGAGCCTTAAAACCCTCATTATATAAAAGGCTATTAGAGTTCTTTATTGACACTTGATTTATATCATCTTTGAATTTGGTGAAGAACTTCATGTGTTTCTCATGTGATTTTGCTTGTAATATGTCGAGGGCAAGATGCAGTACTGCATTAGCCTAATTTAACACGTGAACAACATTAGCCCTAACTCATTAATTAACTCTTGAACTGAGTTCCTGATCAATAGAAAAAGGTCTAGCAGAGTTAGATCACTAGAGCAGAATGTCGTGTGACTAATCAATTTTGCGACCCAATCGAATAGGGGTCTCAAAGTAGCCCTTGATATCATGCTGTGAAGGGCCAGTTTGAGACCCCTATTCGATTGAGGCGTTTGTCACACGATCACCCGTATTCGATACAACATGATATTTTAGAGGTCTCAAACTAGGCTGATTTGAGACCAAAATCACCCGTCTGCTACCTTCACAGTCTTGCCCATATAGCATGATATTTTAGGTCATGGGCTATGTTTATTAAGGTGTTGGCTTATTGCAGGCATCATCACAACCGTATAGCCAAGCATGCCACATATTCCCTCTTGCATTAATGAAAATCATATAATCCATTTGTCCTTATCTACTACATTTTCATTATAAATGCATGTATTTTTGATGAATAAGGTTATGCACTTATGGCCCTGCTTACCAATTAAAAATTGTTCTCCTAGTTCGATAATTGCTCAGCTGTACAACTCTAACTGACCTTGCGACTCCCTCAACTGTTGTCCTCACCTCCATTGGCATTCCCAAGAAATCTCACCTTCTTCCTCTCAATCCTGTGAACCATGCTATTCTCTTCTCCGTATAATTAATCATTGTTTGGAATAATGCACGTCCCACCCAAAAATAATATTTCCACAAAAATCTACATATTATATTTTATATTTGACATACCTATCTATATATAAGAAAATTTACCACAATTTAGTTATCTAATTGAACTTGTTGCGTAAGTCCAAGGCATAATAAATGATATCATGTGGTTATTTTTGTGCTTGTAAAAGATATGCTTCACATTAATTCGAGTTTTGAATGGAAGTTGTGCACAAATTTGTTAATATCGACCACATGAAATAACCAAGAACTCAACGTGGGGGACTAAGTTGGCCACTGGGATCCATTTAAAGGATGAATGTTAAAGGACCTGACTGTATTAATTAATGATTCAAAAAAATATTAGATCAAGATGGAATATTACAAAACCACAGGAACTCGGAAGTAATTTACCCAACGACCTGCATCCTCTGAATCTCGTTGTTCACTGTGCGTGCATGTGCGTGATTTGGAATCGATCACATCAAATATCAGTTCGATCGATTTCATTGATTTGTCTGTATTGAAGTATTGAGTATGGGCATTATTGTAATTTTATAGAGATTTATATATCTAATTTCCTCAAAATTAATCTTATTATTTATTCAATCTTAAACAAATATTTATGGTTTTCATCCCAAATAAGTTTGATGATTTTTGTAAAATAAGTATAATTATATTTAATTGATGAAGTGCTTTGGTGTATGCTTTTCGCAGATGATATTGTCCTTATTAAGAAAACTAAAGAGGGAGCTAAAGCGAAACTAGAGCTTTGGAGGAATGCTTTAGAATCTAGAGGTTTTCATCTCAGTAGATCAAAAGCTGAATATATGGAGTGCACATTTAGTCAAGAAAGAAATACTTATATTGGAGATGTGACAATTGGTGATCAAATTGTCAAGAAGAGTGAGCGCTTTAGATACCTTGGATCAATTATACAAAATGATGACGTTATTAGCAGGATTCAAGCAGGATGGGTAAAATGGAGAAATGCTTCTGGTGTGTTGTGCGATAGAAAAATCCCATTCAGAATTAAGGGTAAATTTTATAAAATTGTAGTAAGATCAGCAATGATATATAGTGCAGAATGCTGGCCTAGAAAGAGAAAATATATAAATAAAATAAATATTGCAGAAATAAAGATATTAAAGTGGATGTGTGGATATACATGAAAGGATAGAATGAGAAATGAGTATATCCGAAAGAAAGTTGGTGTTGCACCAATTGAGGATAAACTTAGAGAAAGTCGGCTTAGATGGTTTGGACATCTAAATCGTAGGCCGATTGAAGCTCTAGTTAGAAAAATTGAGTTATTGGATTTTTCTCATGTACAAAGAGGAAGAGGGAGACCAAAGAAGACATAGCAAGAAACTATAAGAAGTGATCTTAGTTAATTAAACTTAGATAAGAATTTAGTAACTGATAAAGCGCAATGAAAACAAAAAATTCATGTAGCCGACCCCACCTAGTGGGATTAAAGCTTGGTTGTTGTTGTTGTTGTTGTTGTAAGTATAATTATATTTAATTACTTAACAAATTAAATAAAATTAAATAAAATGTAAGAATTTATAGAATCCACGAAAGCCAAGAAGGCAATGAAATACAATCGAATATATTAGAAGCCAGAAAGAAGGAACATATTAAGTGATATTTATTAAATATACAAAGTCAGATTGATATTAAAATTTACATTTTAAAAAAATTCATTTAAGATAATTTTTTTATAAATTATGTATAATTCATTGTTAATTTTTTTCATGTTATCTGTTACATCTTAAAAGTTGAATATTAAATATATTGAGATATTAAGAATAACAGATAAATACTCATAATTTATTCTATATAATGGGTGAAATATTGAGGATAACAAATCTCATATTCAACTTTTAGGATGAAACAGATAACATGAAAAACTTTAACGATGAATTATACATAATTTATATAAATTTTATCTTAAATGAATATTTTTTACATGTAAAATTTAATATCAATCTGACTTAATTTGTATCATCAATAAACATCACTCAATATATACGTACCTTTTTTTGGCTTCTAATATATTTGATTATATTTTATTACCTTCTCGATATCTGCAGGTTCTATAAATTCTTAGATCTGATTTTTATTAAAAGTTTGCATGTTTTATTCCATAACGACCATCCTAACTTGCACTTAAAAATACCTTTATATATATGTGTGTGATTCATTGAAGCCTTCTATCCCCCGTGTAATAAAGAAAATAAGCACAAGCAACAAATCATAGCTCTACATATATGCCTACGAAATAATCTTTCATTGTTTGAAAATGTCATAACATGGCTACCTCAATTTTAGATCAAGATAAAATAATTGCAACTACTTCTATCACAATAAATCCCTCAAAAGCCAACACATCGTGTCATTTGATTTCGATCAAATAACTTCATTGATCAGTCTAATCTTATCCTTGCAACGCATTACACGTGAAGACCAGCCAGTAATCCATTGTTAAATGATTTGATGCAAGAGCATCTATATATGACATCACTCTCAATGACATCAACAACTTTGGGGGAGTTGAATAATTTTGGGCACTATTTATTTGACTTTATTGATGGTTCTTTTATTTGAGCGAGTAAATATTTTATTGTGAATTCTATACATTGCAAGTGAAATTTCATCACGTTTATATAAAGGTGTGGTTATTAAGACTAAGTGGTGACCAGTTATACAAACTTTGGGTTTATTTGGAGTTATTTTAGATCCAAATCTATTTTGGAAGGAGCAAAAAGTAACATATTTGTATTTTTCTCAAATGGAGCCACAAATACGGGAGCTGAAATGAAATTTCTCCTTTATGTTTCTTCTGTCCTTTGCTCACTCATACAGTACTAATTACTAATTAAAGGGAAAATTGTATTCTAAGACCTTTCATTTTTTTTAAAAATTATTTTCAGACCTTTTTTTATAGTATTTTCAGATTTTTTCTTGGCATTGAATGAATGGGAGTCAAGAGAGAAAATCGTTGGAATAACTGAGAAGTTGCAGGGGCATTAAAGTCCTTTTTCTTCTATTTGTGAATGTGTGATGTCCGGCACTTTCACGGATAGGAATAATCTCTACCGTCTGATCTAGATCATGCATCAAAGGCTTCTATTTTGCCATGTGGCGCAAATCCTCGTAGTCTGTTGACACGAACATTAGTCAAAGCAGATCAAGAACTATAATTTCATTAAATTGATAGATCTAGTTTGCGCTAGAAGTTTATTATAGTTAATCTTGAGTATTTAATAGCGAAATTAAATTAGATAGATTTTAAAAATTTTGAAAAGATTTTGGTATAGAATTTTAAATCGGAGGTTTTGCTAGCTTTTTAGAGGGGACCTAATCTATTGTGAGGAAGAGGAGATTAAATTCATCGTTTCTTTGAATTTGAAACACAATCTCACACAGTGAATACATCGTTTAAGCCTATTATCTTACGCACCTTATATTTTTCTTTTGTTCTTCATTTTTTTCTTATATCCTTTCTCCTCTTCTTTTTAGATTACAACATTTTCATTATTGGAGATGATCACTTAGCACGAGAAAGATTTAGTCGCAAAATTTGATGCATAGGCATAGTGCTCAGTAGTAGGCGTGCAAAATACGAGCAGTACTCTACCGGTTTTTCATCATACATACAATATATTAGTGATGTCTTTGCATCCTATTGCATGACTCAGTCATTAAAGGCAACATCATCAACTAGAGAGGCATAACATCAACTTCAACTGGAGGTCATGGCACAGATGATGCAATCCATGATGCTTTGAATCGAGCAACAGTTGTGGTTGCAACGCAAGTACTTACAGGAAATTCAACAACTAAGTTAAATGAACACTTATGTGATTATTAGTTTTTCGATTTTCTATTTATATTTTTTTATGTTAACTTGGGACTATTTATTTATGATTTGCTCTCAACTTTTCATTGAAGGAAACATTTATCTATTCTATATGAATTGAGTTTAGATATTTGCTTAATCTAATTATATGTGATGTTATAATTATATATGCAGAATTTGTTCAAAAGTATGCTATAATTACTTGTTTTTAAGTGTTTACGTGATTAATTGCGTGCAGGTGAGCAAATAAAATGTGATGTGTTAGTTATATGTGATGGTGAGTGTATAGTTTTGTGAGATATGATTGAATATATCATGTTTTTTATTAAATATTTAGTATTATTTATTTCATTTAATTGTTCATAATTAACCTAGATTGTGATTGATTTATGATCAGCTAGCGACTGTTTTATGATCAACTTGCAACTATTTTGTGATTGATCTGTGATCGATCTATGACCAAATTATGACCAACCATACAAGTATTTGTGAATGGTCACAAAAGGTTAGCTATGACTATATAACAAGCATCTACGACCAATTTGTTGTTGGCCGTAGATGCCTGTGCTTGTTGTAGTGTTTAAATAATAGCAAATTTTTACATAAAATGGAAGGTAGAGTTCCAAAAAAAAAGACAAAGGCTAAATATCGTACAATTGCCATTGACAATCATAAGATCTCTTCGAGACATTGTCTTCGACATTCAATGTTTTCCCCTTAAAGTCTTGCTGGAAGGTCCTCAAATTAGCTATTTTCAAAAAACATTTTTCGAATTAACCTTGACTTTCAATATTTCATCATAAAAAACTTCTAAAACATGTCTTCAATGCAATCAATTAAAATCTAGCTTTTTGACAACTTAAAACCGAGGAACCTTCTCGAAACCTATTGTTGACGTAGGATGTGGTGATCCCAAGAAACACCAAAGAAAGAGAGTTCCGGGAGACGGCGGCGCGCAAAGGGGTGACGAGCCTGTTAATAGAGGCTCAGGGAGAAAATTTAGTCCGAAGCAACCAGAAAAGCATACAGAGATTTAAGGTGGTTCAGGGAGGAAATCCCCTACGTCCACCGGTCGGTCAGCGAAGAAGTTTCACTAATAAGAAAATG
>JAEMOT010001569.1:39186-78989 GCA_019297695.1 Apostasia ramifera | reverse complement strand
TTATATTAAAATGCCTTGATATAGACAATATCAATGATCTCTTCCCTAATAGATCGCCAAAAAACTGTTTTCGGCTAAAGCACAAAGATATAATAAATATTAGTTGTTTAATCAAGGTATTACATTAATACACCTTGATATAGATAAGATCAAAGCCAAATTGCTTCTATTATCTTCAAATACTAACGGAAATGATTGAATGCTCGTATAATTGCTAGTATTCAATTAAAATAACTTATTATGCAATGAATCATTCTCTTAATGCTTGTATTCGGCTTCAATTCAACGTTAATGCAATGAATATTTGTAAAAACATACTATTCAGCTGAAATATAATGATTTGTCATAAATTAGTCTCAATAAATGTCAAATAACTTCAAATAGATCGATATACTATGAGAAATGATAGAATACACATATAATTGTTAGTATTCAGCTAAAATAACTTATTATATAGGGAATCGCTCTCCAAATGCTTGTATTCTTCTTCAATTCAATGTTAACGCAATGAATTATTGTAAAAACATCGTTGTTCAAAATAAATTTGTTGATATATTCTCTAAAAATGCCTAACAACCGCAAATTAGTTAATATACTATCAAAAATATATGTAATGATAAATATTTATTTTTAAATCATAGTATTATGCTAAAATGCCTAGATATAGACAAGATCAAAGATATATTCTCTTCAAATACCCTTAAAAATGACAGATTACTTGTGTAATTGCCAAAATTCAGTAAAAATAACTTATTATGCATTGAATCGTACTCTAATTGCCTATCTTCAGCTTGAATTCAACCTTAATGCTATGAGTAATTATAAAAACATCGCTATTCTATTCAAATACATTAATATGTCATAAACCAGTCTCTAAAAATGCCTAATAGCTTAAAATTGATCGATATCTCATCAAAAAGACGTGTAATTGCTAGTATTTTATTAAAACTCAATCATATGTCTCTAATAGATCGCCAAATATCTACTTTCAACTAAAATACATTGATATAGTAAATATTAGTTATTTAATCAGTGTTAAGTGAAAACGCTTTGATATAGGCAAGATCAAAGATATAGTCTGTTAAAATACCCTTAAAAATAATAGAATACTCGTGTAAGTGCCAATATTCAGTTGGAATAACTTATTACACATTGAATCGTACTCTAAATGCCTGTATTCAGCTTAAATTTAGCCTTAATGCAATAAGTAGTTGTAAAAACATCGCTATTCTATTCAAATATATTGATATGTCATAAAACAGTTTCTTAAAGTGCCTAATAGCTTAAAATAGATCGATATCTTATCAAAAAGATTTGTAATTGACGGTATTTTATTAAAACTCAATCATATGTCCCTAATAAAGTGCCAAATATCTACTTTCGGCTAAAATATATTGATATAGTAAATATTAGTTGTTTAATCAGTGTGTTAAGTTAAAACGCCTCGATATAGACAAAATTAAAGATATAGTCTGTTCAAATACCCTTACAAATGATAGAATACTCGTGTAATTGCCAATATTCAGTTAGAATAACTTATTATATATTGAATCGTTCTCTAAATGCCTATATTCAGCTTGAATTTAGTCTTAATGCAATAAGTAGTTGTGAAAACGTCGCTATTCTATTCAAATAAGTTAATATGTCATGAATCAGTTTCTAAAAGTGCCTAATAGCTTAAAATAGATCGATATCCTGTCAAAAGATGTGTAATTGTCGATATTTTATTAAAACTCAATCATATGTCCCTAATAGATCGCCAAATATCTACTTTCGGCTAAAATACATTGTTGTAGTAAATATTAGTTGTTTAATCAGTGTGTTAAGTTAAATGCCTCGATATAGGCAAGATCAAAGTAAAGTTGCATATATTCTCTTCAAATACTATTAGAAATACTCGTATTCTCTTCAAATTCACTCAAAAATGATTGAATACTAATCTTTAGCATTTAATCAAAATAATTTATTATGCAATGAATTACTTTCTAAATGCTCGTATTCCGCTTGAATTCAACGTTAATGCATCGTATAATTTTTAAAATATAACTATTCAAATCAAAGATATTGATATATCCTAAGTCGGTCTTTAAAAGGGCCTAATAAGTTATAAAAAAATTAATATACTATTAGAAAGAGGCGTAATTGCCTGAATTATATAAAAAAACAATCATATCTTGCTGATATATTGCCAAATATCTTCTTTCGGCTAAACTATATCAATATAAAAAGTATTAGCTATTTAATAAGAGTATTATATTAAAATGCCTTGATATAGATAAGATCAATGATCTCTTCCCTAATAGATCGCCAAATAACTGTTTTCGGCTAAAACACAAAGATATGATAAATATTAGTTGTTCAATCAGCGTATTACGTTAATATACCTTGATATAGATAAAATCAAAGTCAAATTATTTATATTATCTTCAAATACTAACAGAAATGATTGAATGCTCATATAATTGTTAGTATTCAATTAAAATAACTTATTATGCAATGAATCATTCTCTTAATGCTTGTATTCGGCTTCAATTCAACGTTAATACAACGAATATTTGTAAAAACATCACTATTCAGCTGAAATACAATGATTTAATATAAATTAGTCTCAATAAATGCTAAATAACTTCAAATAGATCGATATACTATGAGAAATGATAGAATACTCATATAACTATTCGTATTCAATTAAAATAACTTATTATACAATGAATCGTTCTCGAAATGCTTGTATTCTGCTTCAATTCAACGTTAACGCAATGAATTGTTGTAAAAATATCATTATTCAAAATAAATTTGTTGATATGTTCCCTAAAAGTACCTAACAAACCTCAAATTGGTTGATATACTATCAAAAATATATGTAATAATAAATATTTATTTTTAAATCACAGTATTATGCTGAAATGCTTAGATATAAACAAGATCAAAGTTATATTCTCTTCAAATACCCTTACAAATGATAGATTACTTGCGTAATTGCCAATATTCTCTAAAAATAACTTATTATGCATTGAATTATACTCTAAATGCCTATATTCAGCTTGAATACAACCTTAATGCAATGAGTAGTTGTGAAAACATCGCTATTCTATTCAATTATATTAATATGTCATAAACCAATCTCTAAAAGTGTCTAATAGCTTAAAATTGATCGATATCTCGTCAAAAAATATGTAATTACCGGTATTTTATTAAAACTCAATCATATGCCCCTAATAGATCGTCAAACATCACTTTAGACTAAAATACATTGATATAGTAAATATTAGTTGTTTAATCAATGTGTTAAGTTAAAATGCTTGTATTCAACGTTAACGCTGTGAATAGTTATAAAAACATCGCTACTCAAAAGAAATATATTAATATGTCATAAATCGGTCTTTAAAAGTACCTAACAACCTAAAATAGATTGGTATACTACAAAAAATATGTATAATTATAAATATTTATTTTTTAATCATAGTATTATACTGAAATGCCAAGATATTGACAAGATCGAAGATATGTTCTCTTTAAATACTCTCATCAATTAAAGAATACTCGTGTAATTGCATGTCTTCAGTTAAAATAACTTATCATGCAATGAATTGTTCTCTAAATGCCTAAATTTGCATTGAATTTCCCTTTAATGCAATGAATAGTTGTGAAAACGTTACTATTCCATTCAAATACAGTGATATGTTATAAATCAGTCTTTAAAAGAGCCTAATATCCTAAAATAGATCGATATACTATTAAAAAGATATGTAATTATCGATATTATATTAAAACTCTATCAAATGTCTCTAATAGAATGTCAAATATTTATTTTCGGCTAAAATACATTGATAAGGCAAATATTAGTTGTTAATCAATGTATTATGTTAACATGCCTCGATATAGACAAGGTCAAAGTCAAATTGCATATATATTCAATTCAATTGCTAACAGAAATGATTGAACACTCGTATAATTACAAATATTTAATTATAATAATATATTATAGAATGAATCATTCTCTAAATGCTTATATTCGACTCGAATGCAACCTTAATGCAACGAATATTTGTAAAAACAATGTTATTCTACTCAAATATATTGATATGTCATAAATCAGTCTCTAAAAGTGCCTAATAACTTAAAATAGATCGATATACTATAAAAAAGATGTGTAATTGCTGGTATTTTCTTAAAACTCGGTATTATGTTGCTAATAGATCGCCAAATATCTATTTTCAACTAAGATAAATCGATATAGCAAATATTAGTTGTTTAATCAGAGTATTATATCAAAATGCCTTGATATAAATAAAATCAAAGTCAAATTACATTTATTCATCTCAAATATTAACAGAAATGATTGAATACTCATGTAATTGCTAGCATTCAGTTAAAATAACTTATATGTAATAAATTAATCTCTAAATGCTTGTATTCGACTTAAATTAAACGTTAATGCAATGAATAGCTGTAAAAATCTCATTATTTATTTCAAATAAATTTATATGTTATGAATCAGTCTTTAAAAGTACCTAAAAACTTAAAATAAATGGATGCACTGTCAAAAAAATATGTAATTATCGGTATTAAATTAAAACTCAACCATATATCTCAAACAGATTATCGAATATCTGCTTTCGGCTAAAATACATTGATATAGCAAATATTAGTTTTTTAAATTAGAGTTTTAAGTTAAAATGTCTTGATATAGATAAGCTAAAATATATTGATATGGCAAATATTAGTTTTTTAACTAAAAAAAAAATATTAGTTTTTTAAATTAGAGTTTTATGTTAAAATGCCTTGATATATATAAGATCAAAGTCAAATTGCTTGTATTCTCTTCAAATTTAATTAAAAATAATTGAATACTAGTATAATCTCTAGTATTCAATTAAAATAACTTATTATGCAATGAATCATTATCTAAATGCTCGTATTCCACTTAAAATTAATGTTAATATATCGTATAATTGTTAAAATATCATTATTCAACTATGTCATAAATTAGTCTCTATAAGTACCTAATGACTTAAAATAATTGATATACTATCAGAAATAATAGAATACTCGTATAATTGCTACAATTTAGTTAATATAACTAATTATTCAATGAATCATTCTCTAAATGCTTGTATTCGACGTGAATTCAACCTTAACGCAATGAATAGTTGTAAAAACGTCACTACTCAATTCAAATTCCTTGATATGTCATAAATCGTTCTCTAAAAATACCTACTAACTGCAAATAGATAGATATACTATTAAAAAGATGTATAATATTTAGTATTATATTAAAACTCAGTCATATGACCCTAATAGATCGCTAAATATTTGCTTTCAGCTAAACTACAAAGATACAGCAAATGTTAATTATTTAATCCAAGTAGTATATTAAAATACCTTGATATAGATGAGATCAAAGTCAAGTTTCTTGTATAAATGCTCGTATAATTGCTAGTATTTAATTAAAATAACTTATCATGCAATGAATCATTCTTTAAATGCTTGTATTCAGCTTTAATTCAATGTTAATGTAACTAATATTTGTGAAAACTCACTATTCAACTCAAATACATTGATATGTCATAAATCATTCTGTATAAATGCCAAATAGCTTAAAATAGATCGATATACCATCAGAAATAATAGAATACTCGTATATTGCTAGTATTCAAGTAAAATAACTTATTATACAGTGAATCGTTCTCTAAATGCTTGTATTCTTCTTCAATTTAACCTTAACACAATGAATAGTTATAAAATAAAAGAAAAGACATGTCAAACAATTTAAAATAGATTGATATATCATAAATCTATTTCTACAAATGCAAATAACTTAAAATAGATTGATATACTAACAAAAATATGTGTAATTATAAATATTAGTTTTTTAATCATAGCATTATCCTAAAATGCCTAGATATAGGCACGATTAAAGACAAATTACTTGTATTCTCTATAAAACCAACAGAAATAATAGAATTCGTGCGTATTTGTTAGTATTCAGTTAAAATAATTTATTATATAATAAATATTTTTCTAAATGCTTGTATTCGGCTTGAATTCAACGTTAATACAATGAATAGTTGTGAAAATATTATTCTATTCAAATACTCTGATATATCATAAATCAGTCTCTAAAAGTGCCTAATAGCTTAAAATAGATCAATATACTATCAGAAAAATGTGTAATTGCCGGTATTATATTAAAATTCAGTCATATGTCCCTAATAAATTACCAAATATCTACTTTTGACTAAAATACAATAATATTATCAGTATTCTAGTAAAATAGATTGATATAACAGTATCAGTATTCTAGTATCATGGTCAAATACATTGAAATAACGTTTAAAAATTTTCATAATTACATGATTTTTTGAAATAATTTGATATATATTTAATTAGTCTCTAAATACATGTATTTAGTGTAAATTTATTAATATGGGTTCAATTAATGTATAATTGCCAATTTTCAATAAAAATGTGCTAATACTAATAAATCAGTCTCTGAATACACGTATTTAGAGACATCAATATACCAATGAATAATAACATAATTACTCTTGCTCTATCAAAATTCATTAATATGTTCTGAATTATTATCTAAAATAGTGTATTTCAATCACAATGCAGTATATCACTAAATAATTATATAATTGCAGTTATTCAATTAAAATAATTTGAAATTCATCACAATTATCCCTAAATACGCATATTTAGATGAAATACTTGCATCCATTCAATGCCCAAATACTTGCATTCTATTCAAATATATTGAGATCGCAAGGCAATTTATATAATTGCTTGTATTCCGTTAACATTAGTTGATATAAACTGAATTGGCCTCTAAATACATTTAGTTAGCTTACTTTTGTCGATACACTAATGAATTAATATGTAATTACTAATGTTTAGTTAAAATGCAATGATTTGTAATGCATCGGATTCTGTTTGCATATATTTAGCTTAACTTTTTTGATATAACAATAATAAATTTATATTTACTAGTGTATGAAGATATATTAATTCAATATAAATTAGTCTTTAAAAGCATTTATTTAGTCGGAATACATCGTCGTATCGTTAATCTTGTGTAATTACTAATATTCAACTAAATAACTAGATATGTATCGAATTAATCTATAAATGCATGCATTAAGTTGCAATTCATAGACCTAATAATTAATGTGTGAAATTATTAGTCTGTTTTTAAAATATGTTAACATGCAATAAATTAAAGTCTAAATGCTAATATTTTTTTAAATACATTTAAATAGCATCGAACTACATTTTTATTTCAAGTTCTCAGATAGGATAACTTTAAATGTAGTGAACTTGTCCTTAAAAGAATGTATTCAACTTAAACCTATCGATATAATTTTGATATATAACAAATTAATATTTAAAAACCTGTCTTCAATAAAAAGACAAGTATTATGAAATAGTTTTATAATTGTCAATATTTGATTAAAATACGTTGACACAATAAATAGCTTTATAATCATAGGTATTCAATTAAAATACCTTGATTTGTGTTGAATATGTCTCTAAATGCATATAGTTAGTTGAAATACTTCGATAATATAATGAATAGCCAAGAAATTATAAGTATTTTATTGAAGTACCTTCATATGAAGTAAATCAGAGTTAAAATGCTAATATTCTATTTAAAGATAGTGAAATAGTATAAAAAAAATTGTATAATTACAGGTATTCAGTTAAAAGATTTTGATGTCATAAATTAACCTCTAAGGCCCCGTTTGTTTATAAGTAAAAAATTAACCTGGTTTAATTTTAACCAGATATATCACATCACACATAAAATTTAATATTAAAAATTAACTTTATTTCACATCCTACACACATTATTAAAATAATAACTAACTTGTATCACATCCCTCACATATCCCAACATAATAACTAACTTTATATCATATCTCTCACATATTTCAATATAATAACTAACTTTATTTTACATCATTCACAATTTTTAATAAAAAAATATCTTTATCTAAGTTTAATTTTAACCTTGTTAAATTTAACCTCACAAACAAACAAAATCTTAAAATATCGATGTGTTTTATCTAAATGCTTTTATTCAAGTTTAAGTTATCAATATAGCTATAAATCATGGTAAAATTACTAATTTTTAATTAAAATATGCTGATATTGTAGGAATCCATCTCTAAAATTATACTTTTTGTTGAAATACATATATATATTACTAAATTGCTGTATAATAGTTGGTGTATAGTTAAAATAGCTTAATAAAGTTATGATTAAATACATTTGCATAGGTAAAATACGGCAATATATCACAGAATAATTATATAATTTCTGGTATTCAATTAAAATACATCGGTATATGTCGAAATAGTCTCGAAATACATGTATTGTATTAAAATGCATCTATATAATAATAAATAGTTGTGAAATTGTTTGTGTTCCAATAAAATATGTTAACTTGTAATTAATCGATATCTAAATGCTCATGTTCTATTCTAATACATTGAAATAGCATTTAGAAGTTGAATAATTACAACGCTTTAATTGTAATAACTTGATACAAAATAAATTATTCTCTAAATACGTGTATTTAGCTTTTATTTCTTGATATTGCTATAAATTATCATATAATTGCCAATCTTTAATATAAATTCGACGATATGCAATAAATTGTTCTCTAAAAGTATGTTTTCCTAATAAATATCTTTATATATTATCAAATTACTGTATAATTAGTAGCTTTCCATTAAATTACATTTATATGTAAAAAACATATCTCTAAAAGGTTGTATTTAGTGAATATTCATTGGAATATGATATCAAATAGATGTATAATTACTGATATTTAATTAAAATAACTTAATATGTATCAAATTGTTCTTTAAATATTAGCAGAAAGCCGATATAATGCTTGATAGTTATAAAATTAATAGTTTTCTGTAAGTATTTCTTTACGCATGAAGAATCAGAATTTATATTCTAGTAATAAGTTCGGATTACATCAAAATGCCCTCGAAAAACTGTACAATTACTTGTTTTCACGAATTGATCTCTATATGCGTATAATTTACTTAAATTCATCGGTATCGCAAAGAATTCTTATATAATTGATGTTATTTGGTTAAACTATATCAATATGTAATGAATTAGTCCATAAGCGCTTCTATTAAACTGAAATTCATCGATACATGTTGGAATCGTTATATAATTGCTATTTTGTATTAACATACATAAATACACGACAATTTTAAAGCGTGTATTCATTAAAATACATAGTTATGTCATAAATAGTTATATAATAGCTGCTATTCAAATTAAATAGCTTGATATATATCGAATTTGTTTCCAAATAACTGTCTTTGGTTGGAATATGTCGATATAAGATTAAATAATTATAACATTACTAGTATTCTGGTAAAAATAGCCTGTTATATAATGAATAGGTATATAAATGCTAGTATCGTGCTCAAAAACATTGGCGTAACGCTTGCAAATTTTCATAATTGCATGTTTTTATTAAACTAATTTGATATATATTTAATTAGTCTCTAAATATATGTATTTAGTTTAAATTTTTTAATATGGGATTGAATTACTGTATAATTGCTACTTTTTAATTAAAATGCACTGATATTGATAAATTAGTCTCTGAATACGTGTATTTAGCCTAGAGACATTGATATAGCAATGAATAATAACATAATTGCTTTGGTTCTATAAAAACTCATCAATATGTTTTGAATCATTATCTAAAATAGTGTGTTTTCATCAAAATGCAGTAGTATACTACTAAATAATTTTATAATTGCGGTTATTCAATTAAACTAATTTTAAATGCATATCATTTATCTCTAAATATGCTTATTTAGATGAAATACATTGATATAATAATGAATTATTATATTTGTGTCCATTTAGTGTCTAAATACTTGCATTCTATTCAAATATATTAAGATCGCAAGGAAAAGTCGTATGATTGCTTGTATTCCGTTAACATTAGTTGATGTAAATTGAATTGTCCTCTAAATACATTTAGTTAGCTTGCTTTTGTCGATACACCAATGAATTGTCATGTAATTATCAATGTTTAGTTAAAATATAATGATTTGTAATGCATCGGATTCTGTTTGCATGTATTTAGCTTAACATTTTCGATATAGCAAATAATAAATTTATATTTACTAGTCCTAATAATTAATGTTTTGTAATGCATCGGATTCTGTTTGCATGTATATGAAGATATATTAATTCAATATAAATTGGTCTTTAAAAGCATTTATTTATTCAGAATACATCGTCATATCGTTAAACTTGTGTAATTATTAATATTCAACTAAATAACTAAATATGTATCGAATAATCTCTAAATGCATGCATTAAATTGCAATTCATAGACCTAATAATTAATGTGTGTAAAATTATGAGTCCGTTGTTAAAATATGTTAACATGCAACAAATTAAAGTCTAAATGCTAGTATTTTTTTAAATACATTTAAATAGCATCGAACAACAATTTTATTTCAAGTACTTAGGTAGGATAACTTGAAATGTAGCGAACTTATCCTTAAAAGAATGCATTCAACTTAAACCTATCTAACATTGAATGTAATAAATTAATATCTAAAATCCTGTCTTCAGTAGAAAAACAAAGATGTATTATAAAATAGTTATATAATTATCAATATTTGATTAAAATATATTGATACATGATAAATAGTTTTATAGTCACTTGTATTTAATTAAAATACCTTGATTTGTATTGAATATATCTCTAAATACATATAGCTAGTTGAAATACTTCGATAACATAATGAATAACTATACAATTATTAGTATTTTATTGAAGTACTTTGATATGAAGCAAATCAGAGTTAAAAAACTAATATTTTATTTAAACACAATAAAATAATATCAAACAAATTGTATTATTTCAGGTATTCAGTTAAAAAAATTTGATGTCATAAACTAGTCTCTAAATTTGTGAGTTTAGCTTAATTTTATCAATATTGTGAATAAATAGTTGTATAATTTTCAGTGTTCAATTAGAATACATAAATATGTAATGAATTAATCTCTAAAATAAGTATTCTATTGAAATATATCGATATTTCATCAACTAAGTATATAATTATTAGTATTCAATAAAAATAGATATATAAAGCACATTGTCCTCTAAAAGCATGTATAAGACAGAACAATATTGATATATTCTACATATTTCTATATGATTGCTGGTATTTAATTAAAATATCAATGTGTTTTAGCTGAATGCTTTTATTCAAGTTTATGTTATCGATATGGCAATAAATCATTATAAAATTACTGATTTTTAATTAAAATACCCTAATATTGTAGGAATCCATCTCTAAGTCTGTTTGTTTGTAAGGTAAAATTTAACAAGATTAAAATTAAACATGAATAGAGATATTTTTTATTGAAAGTTGTGAATGATGTGAAGTAAAGTTAGTTATTATATTGGGGTGTGTGAGGAATGTGATATAAAGTTAGTTATTATGTTGGGATATGTGAAGGATGTGATATAAGTTAGTTATTACTTTAGTAATGTGTGTAGGATGTGAAATAAAGTTAATTTTTAATATTAAATTTTATATGTGATGTGATATGTCTGATTAAAATTAAATCAGGTTAATTTTAAATGGGCAAACAAACGGGGCTAAAACTATGCTTTTAGTTGAAATACATAAATATATATTATCAAATAGTTGTAGAATCATCAGTGTATATTTAAAATTGCTTAATAAATGTGAATTTATTATTAAATACATTTACATAGGTAAGTACTGTGATATTTCACTAAATAACTCTATATTTACTAGTATTTAATTAAAATATATTGGTTTATATCGTATTAGTTTTGAAATCTTATATTGTATTATAATGCATTGATGTAATAAGAAATTATTGTGAAATTGTCTCTATTCAATTAAAATACCTTGATTTATAATGATTCGACATCTAAATGTTCGTATTTTGCTCTAATACATTGAAATAGCATTTAAAAGTTATATAATTGCAATGTTTCAATTATAATAATTTGATATATAATAAATTATTTTCTAAATACTTATATTTAGCTTTCATTTCTTAATATTGCTATAAATTATAATATAATTGCAAAATCTTTAATATAAATTTATTGATATGCAATAAATTGCTCTCCCAAAAGTATGTTGCTCCAACAAATAAATTTATATATTTTCAAATTGCTCTATAATTAGTAGCGTTCCTTCAAAATATATTTTTATGTAAAAATCTCATCTCTGAGAGTTGTATTTACCCGAAATTCATTGGAATATAATATCAAAAAAATGTCTAATTACTGATATTTAATTAAAATAATTTAATTATGTATCGAATTATTCTTTAAGTATTTATATACAGTAGAAAAAAGCTAAAATAATGTTAGATAGTTATAAATTATTAGTATTCTGTTAACATATCTTAACGTGTGATAAATCAGAATTTAAATGCCAATTATCAGTTCGAACACATCAAAATGCTCTCAAAAAATTGTACAATTTCTTTTTTTCAATAAAAATAACATGATAAATCACGAATTAATCTCTATATAGTATATTTAACTTAAATTCATCGATATCGCAAAGAATTATTGTATAATTAATACTATTTGGTTAAACTATATTAATATGTAATAAATTAGTCTCTAAATATTTATATTAAGCTAAAATTCATAGGTACATGTTGGAATCATTATATAATTGCTAGTTTTCTATTAACATACATCAATATATGACAAATTAGTTTCTAAAGCTTATATTTATTGAAATATATCGTTGTGTCATAAATAGTTATATAATAGCTGGTATTCAAATAAAAAAATTAATATATATCGAATTGGTTTCCAAATAACTATCTTTAGTAGAAATGCATAGATCTATATTTAGGTATTCAGATAAAATAATTTGAAATATAATAAATTAGTCTTTAAATAAATTTAATCAACTTATACTTATCGATATAATATCAAATCATTGTAAAATCTAAATATTCAATTAAAATATGTTAATATGCAATAAATCAATCTTCAATAAAAAGACAAAGATGTATCATGAAATAGTTTTATAATTATTAATGTTTGAATAAAATACATTGCTACATTACAAATAGTTTTATAATCACAAATATTTAATTAAAATACCTTCGTTTTGTATCGAATATATCTCTAAATGCATATTCTCAGTTGAAATACTTTGATAATATAATGAGTAGTTATGAAATTATGAGTATTTTATTAAAATACCTTTATATGAAGTAAATTAG
Organism: Apostasia ramifera; assembly: GCA_019297695.1. Taxonomy (NCBI): domain Eukaryota; kingdom Viridiplantae; phylum Streptophyta; class Magnoliopsida; order Asparagales; family Orchidaceae; genus Apostasia; species Apostasia ramifera. The sequence goes on along the minus strand of JAEMOT010001569.1, from coordinate 65,693 downwards.
AATTATAATTGAATATGTCATGAACTAATCTTTAAATGTATCAATTTAGCTTAACTTTGTCAATATTGTAAATGTATTGCTATATAATTGCTAGAGTTCAGTTAGAATATATAAATATGCAATGAATTAATATCTAAAAATAAGTATTCAATTAAAATACATTAATATATCATCAAACAATTACATAATTGCTAGTAATCAGTTAAATTAGACTCAAATATAGCAAATTGTTCTCTTAAAGAATGTATAAGATAGAAATACTTTGATATATTCAATATATATCTATATAATTGCTAGTATTTAGTTAAAATATTAATATATTTTAGTTAAATGCTTTTATTCAAGTTTAAATTATCAATATAGTAATAAATCATTGTAAAATCACTGATATTTTGTTAAAATATGTTGATATTGCAGGAATCCATCTCTAAAATTATGTTTTTAGTTGAAATATGCATACATATTATCAAATAGTTATATAATCATTGATATATAATTAAAATAGCTTATTATATTTGAACTAGTTGCTAAATATACATATTGCAGTAAAATATATTGATATATCACTAAATAATTATATAATTATATTGCATTCAATTAAAATATATTGGTCTGCATCGAATTAGTCTCTAAATATAAGCATTGTATTGAAATGCATCAATATAATAATAAATTATTGTAAAATTATTTGTTTTTAATTAAAATACCTTGATTTATAACAAAGTGAAGTCTAAATGCTCGTATTCTATTCCAATATATTGAAATAGCATTTAAGTTAAAATAACTTGATATATAACAAATTATTTTCTAATTATTAGTGTTCAGTTGAAATAAATTGATATATCACCAAATAGATATATAATTTCTAGTATTCAGTTAAAATCGATTTATATATAGTACATCGTTCTTAAAAGTATGTATAAGATAGAACTACGTTGATATATTCATTATATACCTATAAAATTTTTAGTATTTAGTTAAAATATCGATGTGATTTAGCTGAATGCTTTTATTCAAGTTTAAGTTATCGATATAGTAATAAATCATTGTAAAATTACAGGTTCTTAATTAAAATACGCTGATATTGTAGGAATCCATCTCTAAAATTATGCCTTTACTTGAAATATGTATATATATTATCAAATAGTTGTATAATTATTGGTGTACAGTTAAAATGACTTGATATATTTGAATTTATCACTAAATACATTTACCTTGGTAAAATACATTAATATATCATTAAATAATTGTATAATTACTGGTATTTAATTAAAATACATTGGTATGTTTCACATTAGTCTTGCAATACTTGTGTTGTATTAAAATGCATCGATGTAATAAGAAATTGTTGTGAAATTATATCTATTCCATTAAAATATCTTAATTTATAATGAATCGATGTCTAAATGCTCTTATTCTATTCTAATACATCGAAATAGCATTTAAAAGTTGTATAATTATAACATTTCAATTATAACAACTTAATATATAACAAATTATTCTCTAAATATGTTTATTTAGCTTTCATTTCTTGATATTGCTATAAATTATCGTATAGTTGCTAATCTTTAATATAAATTCATTGATATATAATAAATCACTCTCTAAAAGTATGTATTTCCAACAAATATATCTATATATTATAAAACAGTTATATAATTAGTAGTGTTCTATTAAAATACATTTATATGTAAAAAACCGATCTCTAGAATGTTGTATTTTGTTGAAATTCATTAGAATGTAATATCAAATAAATGTTAATTGCTGGTATTTAATTAAAATAACTTAATATGTATCGAATTATTCTCTAAATACTTATATTCAATTAAAATATGTCGATATAATGCTACATAGTCATAAAATAGTTAGTATTCTATTAGCATATCTTAAATGTAATGAATCACTATTTAAATGCTTCTAATCAGTCCAAATACATTGAAATGCCCATGAAAAATTGTACAACTGTATGTTTTCAGTAAAAATAACATGTTATATAATTTATTAATCCCTTTTAAGTGTGTGTTTTACTTAAATTCATTGGCATCACATAAATTATTATATAATTGATATTATTTGGTAAAATTACATCAATATGTAACGAATCAGTCTCTAAGTGCTTGTATTTAATTGAAATTCATCGATAGATTGGAATCATTATATAATTTCTAGTTTTCTATTAAAACATTAACAGTGAGAAATTAGTCTCTAAAAATATATATTTATTAAAATACATTGATGTATCATAAATAGTTATATAATAGCTACTATTTAGTTAAAATAAGTTGATTTATATTGAATTGGTTTCCAAATTACTGTCTTTGGTTGAAATACATCAATATAATATTAAGTAATTGTAACATTCTTAGTAATTTACTAAAAAAACTTGATAAATAATAAATCAGTATATAGATACTAGTATTATATTCAAATACATTGAAATAACATTTGACAATTTTCATAATTACAAGTTTTAGTAAAAATAATTTGATATATATTTAATTAGTCTCTAAATATATTTATTTATCTTAAATTTATTAATATGATAATGATTACTATATAATTACCACTGCTCAATTAAAATATATTAAAATTAATAAATTATTTTTTAAATATGTATTTTTAAATTAGGGGGCGTTTGGGTCAATGTTATCTTGATGTTATGTTATGTTATTTAGAGAAAATAATTATTTAGTTTAATGATATCTATAAATAATCTTCTATTAGATTATAAAATTATTAATCAAAAGATGACATCTAGATTACATAACATAATACCAAGATAACAATGAACCGAACGCCCCCTTAGAAACATCTATATAGCAACAAATTATATTATAACTTCTTTGGCTCTATCAAAATACATCAATATATTTTGAATCAGTCTCTAAATGATTGTATATCACTAAATGATTGTATTATTATTATTATTATTGTTGTTATTTAATTAAAATAATTTAATATGTATCAAATTGATTTTTAAATATGTAGTTCTAATGAAATACATGATATAATAATATTTAGTTATAAAATTATCAATTTCTTATTAAGTAGCCATATTTGTATCCATTCGATTCCTAAATGCTAGCATTTTGCTCAAATATATTGAAATTACAAAAAAATATTATATAATTACATGTATTCTATTAAAATAAGTAGATATGTACTGAATTAGTCTCTAAATACGTTTATTTAATTTAATTTTATCGATATAATAATAAATTATTATGTAATTATCAATTTTTAGTTAAAATATTATAATATGTAGTGAATTAGTTTTCATTTTCTTATATTTAACTTAAAGTTTTTGATATAGTAAAAAATAGTAGTATATTTACTTGTGTTCTATTAAAATATATTATTATATTATAAATTAGTCTTTAAAAATATTTATTTAGTTGAAATACATCGATATGATATTAAAAATTATATAATTGCTTGTTTTCAGATAAATAACATGTTATATAACAAAGTTGACTTCAAATTATCAGAAAATTAAGTTAAATTTAAACTGAATAAACTATAAATAAACTTTGAGCGAATTTTAAATTTCAAACATAATGCCAAGACCTAGAAGTATGTAATAACAAAAGACTGCCATCTGTATAAAAAAAATTGACTATAACCAATGCAATAATTTTTTTTTTATTGCAAACATTGCTATAATATTAATCCCATGCTATTTGTAATATGCTCTTTAGTTGGGCTTTTCTTGGTCCTCTGTTTTGGGCTCCACAGTGGGCCCACTTTTACAGTTGGCTCGACTTGAGGCCATAGTTGTATGATCATGGGCTGGGCTCTACTAAAAACTCTCCATTTGGGCTATATAAGTCTTTTAGTAATATTGGGCCTAGCTGTTTGGGACTATGAATCACATGGGCTGAATTCATGACCTGGGCTGGGCCTTTAAAGACATTATCCGGTGGTGACCCATTGGGCCTGGCTGTATTTAGGCTTATTATTTGACCCATTTTCGTTCTGGGCCGGACTGCTTCCTGGTGGCCATAAGGGGCCAGTCGGCCCACTTTTCCCGGCTCCCACATGCGCTGGGCTATGGCCCAGCTTATAATCTTTACTAAGGTTGGGCACAATGTACATGAGCCTTGATTGGGCCGTGAGCTGGGCTCCATTCCCCAGTTTTATATTGGGCTGTTTAGGCCTCCTATAGCCGGGCTTTTTGTTGGGCCTTTAGGCCTCTCCGTCATGGACTGGGCTTTCAAATAATGGTAATTCTCTCTAGCTAGGCCTCTCTATGGACCTTTACTGTTGGGCCACTCTTATCTTCTTTCCAGTGGGCCTTCCAAGATGATTATTTCTTGTTGGGCCATTTAAACCTCCATCACATATTTCAGGTTGGGCTTTTATGTTGTATTGACAATGCTTTATCATGAATTGGGCCTTGGGCCTCACTTTTCTTTATATAATGGCAAAAGCCCAAATAGTTTTATGTATTAGGCCTTGGATCTTATTTCTTATCATGTAATGACATGAGTCAAAAGTGTTTGCCTTGTAGGCGGGTTGAGGGCTCGATGAAAATATCTCCCCTTTTTTATTTAAAAAGAAAAAGTCTATGGCACCTCTCACAACTGGTGTGCAACGAGAATTTATTGGATACTAATCTAATGTTAATAAAAAAAATTGATTTATTATTTTTTAAAGTCAGGAATTTATCTTGAATAATAAAAGTCTCTCATTACATTGGTAGGAAAATTGTTATGTATATCTAATAATTAATTAATAATAATTTAAAATTTTAATTTATTAAGTCATTTAATAGATCAATATTTAATTTATTAAAAAAATTAATAAAATTAAAATTTTTAATTATAATTAATTAAATCGAGTAATTTCAAGAATAAGTATTCTTTGTCGAAAATTATTTTTAGAACTCGGTATGGGCATTATGAATATTTGGTAATGTGATTTGACTAATACACAAGTAGTTTTCATGAACATGCATATGATGAATCGAGTCTTTCAACTATATTTGGATCAGTTTGTGATTGTATTTATTGATGATATACTTATTTACTCAAAGAATCTTGATGAACATAGTCAACACTTTTACTTGATATTGTAAAAGTTAAGGAAGAATCAATTGTATGATAAATTATCTAAATATTAATTTGGGCTATCTAATATAACTTTTTTAAATCATGTGGCATGTGCAGAAGAAATATCTGTAGGCCCACAAAAGATTTTTGTAGTTGTAGATTGGCCTGGACCAATTAATGTGACGGAGATATGTAGTTTTTTGGGATTGACTGGTTATTACAGAAAATTAATAAATAATTTTTCTAAGATAGTCGTTGCTCTCCCAAATTTACTTAAAAGGAAGTGTCATTTTTATAGAGTATAAAATGTAGAGAAAATTTTCAGAAATTAAAGAATTATTTAATTTTTACACCAGTACTTGATTTATCAGAAGAAAATGAAAAATTTTAGATTTTTAGTGATGTTTCATTTCAAGGACTAGGATGTGTTCTTATGTAACATAAAAAGTAATAGCTTATGCTTCTCATCAATTAAGAATATATAGGAAGAATTATCCTATACATGATCTTGAATTAGCTACAATAATATTTGCATTAAAGATTTGGAGGCATTATTTATATAGTGTGAAGTGTAAAATATATACTGATCTTCAAAGTTTAAAATATATCTTTAGGCAGAAAAAGTTGAATTTGAGACAACAATATTGGCAAAAATTAATTATAGACTATGACCTAAAAATTTTTTATCATCCAGATAAAACTAATATTGTAGTCGATGCTTTGAGTAGAAAGATAAGCATGAATATGTTATTGCTAGAGCAAGATGAGCAACAATTGGTATATCTATTCTATTCTATAATGGTGGGAGTTCGGGAGGGAGAAAATGCGTTTCCCGTCACCTATTTCGTTTCGCGTTTCATACAACGTCTCCAACAGATGAAGCTGAACAGACCGATGCGACGATTTTTCTATTCTATTCTATAATGATGAGAGTTCGGGAGGGAGAAAACGCGTTTCCTGTCACCCATTTCGTTTCGCATTTCATACAACGCTCCAACGGATGAAGCCGAACAGACCGATGCGACGGTTTTTCAAGGGACGAGCAATGGTTTGTGCAGGCCTGCGAGCGAAGAGACAACGCCCCCGATGGATCCTCTTCCTGGAGCGTGCCCATTGGGAAGCCGAAGAGGCCGATGCGAGGGTTTTTCAAGGGGCGAGCGATGGTTTCTTCAGGCCTGTGAGAGCGAAGAGACTGGTTTCGGCGAGGCCTGCAACTGCGAGGCAGGGAGCCAAATGGGCGGCTCAGCCGGACAACGTTCCGATGCGAGGGTCTTTCGGGAGGGAGACTCTTCGACTCTCCACTGTGGATGTCTCCGGTGATGATGCTCGGCATTTTCCTCCTTGCAAGAAGCCTCCGCGTCCGATTGCTCTAAATCTAAACCTGCAATTGGTCCGGCGACAGAGCTCGCACCGCCAGCGAAATCGATCTTCTGAGTCGGCTGCTGTTAACACGTGGTTCCTGCGCTGCATCTGGACCGTGCACATGGCGCCTGGCTGGCCTCCATTTGACTGATTGATTTGACTCACTTATCTTGATTTTGCAGGATCATGCGGCTAAGTCAAACCTCGACCACGAGGGTTCAACCCAGCCTCGTTCACGACATTCCAAGATCATCCTGGTAGCATCAGGCACGGGGTTACAAAACACCGCCTGTCACAGTCATCTCCACCTACCACACCGTTCCCCGTACGAGGCGCCTATCCCCAGAACCCGCCAACCAAGGATCTGTATGCCCCGGTAGTCACGAATCCCAGGAAAAGTACTAGTATTAAATGCTATCATCTTCCTTTCACAATTTCAGGTCTCCTGGGTGACAGGCAGACGGCGGGAGCTCCAGAGCTTACCCATCACCTATTTCACCGGGAAACTTGGGTGAAGCTACGCTCCTCACTGGCTATAAATACCGCTGAATAGTTCTCTGGCAAAGGAAGAGAGGCAAGGAGCTCTAACTGTATCAAAAAGAGAGGCAAGGAGCTCTAACTGTATCAAAAAGAAAGCAACTGGTAACCAAGAGCGATAGAGAACTCTCTCTCTTTCTAAGACTATTCTCACTGCATCAGAGCTTCAACTGAGGAGCTCCCCTTTCCTCTTCTTCTTCTTTTCTCTTAAAAGCACTGTACAAGCCTTCAGGGCTACCTTTTTCCATTAGTGAAACTTCTTTGCTGGTCGACCGGTAGACGTAGGGGATTTTCTCCCTGAACCACCTTAAATCCTTGTGTGTTTCTCTGGATGCTCTGAACTAATCTTCTCCTTGAGCCTTCATTAATAAGCTCACTCCTCTTTTACGCGCCGCCGTCTCCCAGAACTCTCTCTCTTTGGTTTTTCCCGAGACCTCCATATCCTACGTCAACATCTTCTGGTGCTTTCATTGAGACCCTGGGAGGATGGTGGCCAGAATGCGTAAAATCAACTCTGCTGCCCGCAGTTTGCATGCATGAGAACCTTCTGTTCGAGCCCTGGACGATAGAGCTTCAGTTTCCACTTTCCGGCGTCGTGTCGAATCTGCTTCTTCCTCTAGAGGCACCCGTGTTTCGGAGCTCCAGAGGATGCTCGCGAACCTTACTGACATGGTCACCGGCCTCACAGCGCAGTAGGCGGTAATCCTCAGACAGACCCAGCCAGTATGCGCAGTAGTTCCGCTTCCGTCAGTTGCGGCTGCTCATGTACCTCTCCCGCCGGTTGCGGGGGTGCCTGTTCCTCCTCCGCCGGTCGCGGCGGCCCCCGAGCTACCTCCGCCAGTCGCGGCGGTCCCGTCTCCTCTTCCTTTCGTTGCTAGAGTTCCTGCACCAGTACCCCTGGTCGCAGCACCCTCCATCCAGTCCTCTGGTTCGTCAAGACCACTCAGGCGCCCTTTCTGTCTCCAGGAAGCCCGCCAAAACTCTTTTCCACCTTGCCCGCTACCGCAACCCGCTTTTCTTCCACCTGCTTTTCCTCCTTTTCTCGCCGGAAGAGATCCCCTCTTTCCGGGTGCTCAGGCCCCTCATCATGGGCCTGATCCCTTCTTTGGGCCGATGGACGAAAATGCTCCTTTTTTTGACGCCATCCGCTTGGCCCCAATACCCAGACTAGAGGTCTACAAAGGTGTAACAGATCCCCGTGAGCATGTGCAGGGGTTTGAGGCCGCTGTCCGGTACCGCCAGCCAGACGAGACCACAAGGTGTCATCTCCTGGACAATACCCTGAAGGGGGCAGCATTCAGCTGGTTCATCAAGCTGCCCAGGGGTCACATCTCTTCTTACGAGCATTTGAAGTGGGAGTTGATCGCTCGTTTCATTGGACGGACCCGCATGGTCGTCTCCGACATGGTACTCGCCAACATCAAGCAGGGTGAGAGGGAAAGTCTCCGGGATTACACCAACTGCTTTTTTGCCGCTGCAGCAGAGGCGGAAGATGTGGAGCCCGCAGTGGCCATGCACAACTTCCGGAGAGGACTCAAGGTAGGGGACCTATCCAAATCCCTATAGTTGGCCAAAACTCAAAGTTACTCGGAGCTGGTGGCTAGGGCCAGTCAGTTCATGCTCCTAGAGGATGCCGAATCCTCCCCCGCAGGCATTTCTGGGGTTAGACAAGAGAGAAACAAGAGGAAACATCGGGGTGTCGAACCCCCGGCCACGAGGGTACAGATGGCTAGGCCTCATGACCGAGAAGAGAGACCTCGACAGACACAACCCCCGAAGCTTTTCCTCTCTCGGCCGCTCCCCGAGGTTTACGCGGCGGCCGTCAAACAGGGCTAGATTCGACCTGCTGGACCCAGACCAGCACCGCCGCCCGGAGTGGACCCCAACGACTATTGCGAATTCCATGGGAACTATGGGCACAGACTTCACAGGTGCCGAGGTCTCAGGATCCTGCTTGAAAAGCTAATGAACCAGGGCAAGCTAGAGAAATTCATGCAGATGGCCCCAACTTTCACCGCTGCCCAGAAAGGGAAGGCCCCCGAGGTTGCTGAAGCCCCTGCAAAGACCTCGCCATCTACCGGCCCCACTCAAGCAGGGCGACCATACCCTCCGGCCACCAGGACGATCAATGCTATCTTTAGCATTGACCCTACTTCTCACCGCCAAGCAGCAGAAGTTAGCGGTATCTCCGAGCAACATGCCTCTTCTATCCCCCTTACTTTCTGCAGCAAAGATCTTCCCCAGCAGGGCAACCTACATCACAACCCGATAGTGGTCGTTGCCTGCAACGCCGATTTCGATGTCCAGCAGGTGCTCCTCGACTCCGGGAGCACCACCGATATCTTGTTCGAGTTTGCCTTTCTCCAAATAAGACTCAAAGAGGCAAACCTCCTCCGCGCTGAGACCACCTTACTCAGTTTTTCTGGTGAAAGGGTCCAACCTCTGGGATTCATCTCTCTACCCGTCTCCTTTGGTGACGACAACGGCCACGCTCTGAGTATGGTCAACTTCACAGTCATCAAGGCTAAATCGGGCTACAACGCCATCCTAGGGAGGACAACCCTAAACTCCTTCGGGATGGTGATTTCCACGCCCCACCTATGCGCGAAGTTTCCGACCTCCAGCGGCGTTGTCACCATCAGAGGAGACGCCAAGCAAGCTACCCGATGTTTCCAAATAACAGCGCAGCTTGTGGTCGATCAAATGGATCCTAGAGAATCCCAACTGGTCATACCGCAGGAATGGGTCATCAACATAGCCCTAGGGGGTGAAGACTCTTCCAAAATTATAAATATTTCATCTTATCTGAATGAAAAGCAGCAGACAGAAGTTACTGCCTTGCTTTTGGAGTATATCGATGTCTTTGCATGGTCTCCTGAAGATGTTACAGGCATGGACAGGGCTGTCTGTGAGCACCACTTAAATGTATCTCAGACCACCTCCCCCGTTGCGCAAAAGAAAAGAGTAATGGCGGGGGAAAGACAAGACGCCATCAAAGGAGAAATCAGCAAGTTACTTGGGGCAGGCTACATCAGGGAAGTCCAGTACCTCCGATGACTAACCAATGTTGTTATAGTGAAAAAGGCTAATGGGAAATGGAGGATGTGCGTAGACTTCAGAACATTAAATCAAGCCTGTCCTAAAGATACTTATCCTCTCCCCCATATTGATACGATGGTAGACCATACCGTCGGGTACGAGGTTATGAGTTTCCTGGATGCTTTCTCAGGGTATCACCAAATCTGGATGGCCAAAGAAGATGAGAAGAAGACAGCCTTCATTACTGACTACGACACTTACTGCTACAGAGTTATGCCCTTTGGCCTCAAAAATGCTGGTGCTACCTATCAGCGCATGATTGATGCAGTCTTCAGGAACCAAAGGGGGAGAAATCTCGAAGCTTATGTAGACGACATCCTGGTCAAAAGCAAAACCTTGACAGAACATCTTGGTGATCTCAGGGAAACGCTCGATACTCTCCGAAGGTACAACCTTAAGCTTAACCCTGCTAAATGTACCTTCGGTGCGGCTTCAGGAAAATTCTTGGGATATCTAGTCTCTACCCGAGGGATAGAGGCTAATCCTGACAAAATATCAGCTATTCTGAGCATGCCCTCTCCGAAGACGGCGAAAGAGATCCAAAAGCTGGTAGGGCGGATCAACAGTTTGGGCAGATTTATCTCAAAAGCCGGCGATCGGTATTCCCCTTTCTTTCGGTGTTTGCGTAATAACAAAAAAGGGCAATGGAACAGCGAATGTGAAGCTGCCTTTATTGAATTAAAGAAATATCTTACATCGGCCCCGATACTAGTAGCACCGAAAGAAGGTACTATTCTCTCTCTTTATTTGGGGGTTTCCGATACTGCAGTTTCGGCGGTCCTCCTTGACAGCGAGAATGGAGTACAGCATTCTATCTTCTATACCAGTCACACACTCTTGGATACTGAAAGTCGATACTCCACCCTGGAGAGGCTCGCTCTGGCTCTCCTAACGACTGCAAGGAAGCTACGGCCTTACTTTCAATCCCATACTATTCAGGTTGTCACAGATCAACCGCTCCTAAAGATATTGCATACTCCTGAGATTTCAGGAAGATTACTCAAGTGGTCTATCGAACTGGGAGAGTACGACATCAGGTTTGTTCCATGAACAGACATCAAGGCTCAGGCCCTGGACGATTTCGTCGCTGAGTTTTCTATGTCGGAACCACCACCCGCCAAAACTCTGGGGAACCTCTGGTCACTTTATGTTGATGGTGCGTCCGGATCGCAATCTCAGGGGGCTGGAATCCTTTTAACCAGCCCAATGGGGGCTACACTTCATCAGGCTGTGACGCTTCAGTTCAAAGCAACAAACAACCAGGCAGAGTATGAAGCCCTCATTGCGGGATTAAACTTCGCGCTTAGCATGGCCGTAAAGCGCATACAGGTGTTCAGTGATTCCCTGCTGGTCGTCAATCAGGTGAACCAGACGTTTGAGACAAAGGATGAGGTTTTGAAGAAATATCTGCAACTGGCCAAGTCCTTAATCTCTCTATTCGAGGATTTCTCTCTGACGCACATACCTCGGGAAGAGAACTAGGTGGCAGACCGACTTGCCAAGAAGGGGCTTCCCGACCTCCGCCGGACTCAGGTGTTCGAAAGGCCTAGTTTTGAATGCGGCAAAATTTCTTCTGAAGAACCACCCCCCTGCTGGATGGACAAAATCTTAGACTACCTGAAGAATGGGGTGCAACTGGACAACTGACAGGAGGCACAGAAGTTAAAGCTTATTTGCACCAAATACACTCTCGTCGACGGAGAACTCTACAGGAGATCCTATGCCAAACCCTTTACCAAATGTCTACGGCCAGAGGATGCCTTAAAAGTCATGGAGGCGGTACACCAAGGGGAATGTAGAACACACGCCCGCGGCAGAAGCCTGGTTATGAGAATCCTACGCCAAGGATTTTTCTGGCCCAACATTCATAAGGATGCTCAAGTATTTTTGGAGAAGTTCTCCCAATGCCAATTCTACGCTGACATGCAAAGACAGCCTGCAGGTTACCTCAAGCCTATTAATTCATCTTGGCCCTTCGCTATCTGGGGGCTGGATTTCTTAGGCCCAATGCCTACGGCCATGAATGGCTACAAGTGGATACTAGTTGCAGTCGACTACTTCACAAAGTGGATTGAAGCCAAGCCACTTACTCAGCCCACTGCTCAAAACATTGAGAACTTCCTCTGGGCCAACATCGTCTGTAGGTATGGCATACCAATGGTAATTATCACAGATAATGGCACTCCATTCGCCAATCAGAGGATCCATGATTTCTGTGGAGAGCACCAAATCAACCTCAAGTATGCTTCGGTTTGTCATCCCCACACCAACGGTCAGGCGGAGGCCGCTAACAAGAACATTCTAAATATCTTGAAGAAGCGCCTGGACGACGCCAAAACCCGTTGGCCAGAAGAACTACCTGGTGCCCTTTGGGCATACAATATAGCCCCATCCGAAGTTACTCAAGAATCCCCTTTCTCCCTCTCGTTTGGAATGGACGCTGTTATACCAGTCGAGATGGAACACCTCTCCCCCAGAATAAAGACTGCAGCTAACTTCGAACCCGAGACTTTGCAAACATGGGCAGACAAAAACAATGATTCACAAAGAGTTGACCTGGATCTCTTAGAGCAAAAAAGAGAATTAGCCGCACTAAAACGCTTGGAGCACAGCGACGAATAGAATGATATTACAACCGGAAGGTTAAACCCAGAGCTTTCAGTCAGGGAGATTTGGTCCTTAAACGACGACTTCTCGCCGGCAGCAATTTAGGGGTTGCCAAATTTGAGCCAAATTGGGAAGGTCCTTACATCATTTAGGGATTCGTTTATGCAGAATTCAAACACCAAATTCTGGGTTTATTCTCTAAACAATCTGGACTTCTTTATATTGTTCTCGGGTTCATATTTCCAATGTGCTCATGGCAATGATCCTTATATACTGGGATATATATATATATCGACCTTAGCGTCGCTCAGGTATGATCTCAGAACTCAAGTCTCAATCATCGTGCCCGAGGTTCCGGACCTCGAGTACGATGAGCTCACAGCTAACCTTCACTATACGGTGATCACCAAGCCTAGTTGAGCCTGGCAGGCGGGGTTTCCTACAAACATCTGGGACCCTTCCGTAAGCCCATCTGGCCAGTGGAAGGTCTAAAGGCCTTCTCGTAACCTTAGGGCAGTCCCTGATATCGACTCACGATACAGGTCCCCCCCAAGCAGGGTGCCTTCGCTTCCCACTAGGATATCTGCTATTCCAAGAGGGTCAGCCCCTGCCTTAAGTACAAACATTGTACACGATATTTCAGACGCTCAAGTCCTTTTGGCATTGGCAGATAACTCCCCCTAGGCAGGATCTCCACTACTATCATTACTTTTTCCTGTGCAGGTTTACAAGGGAATATCTATAATCTTATTAAAGGGGATCCCTGAGGTTAGCCCTTGCCATAAGTACAAGCATCGAACACAATGTTTCAGACGCTCAAGCCCTTTTGGCACTGGGTTAAATGACTCCTCCCTAACTGGATCCCTCTTGTTGTCACTGCTCCCTATCTACATAAATTCTGGGAAGTTTCGAATTGAGTATTGGGTCATTCTACATGGTTCAAAATCTCTATTCTATTAAAGGGTTTTCTCAGAACCAGTCAGAAGATCTCAAATTCATACAAAGGTATCTGTTCATTACATGTACGTCAAAGTAAAACAGGTATGAAAAAGCAATAACTCTTTTATTACTATCAAAAAAGTTACAAAGTTACAAAAATCGCTACTCTTACAAGGAAAATGGGCTACCCTCTGCCGGCCCTGTTTAAGAGCTTAAATACTCGATGGATAACTTCGTCAGATAGGTCAAAATCTTCTTCCTTGTAAGTAGGAGCGACGGCCATGCAAGGGAAAGGATCCACTTCTTCAAGTTCAGCGGCAGTAATCTTCCCCGCTTGAACTAGTGCGGAGGCCAGTCCCTCCCATGATCGCCTGATCCCTTCTAACCTTAACTTCCTACAGGGCAAACTCGTCTTGTAGGCCTCCACAGCAGCCAGAGACTTCTCCAAAATAATGGTTTCTTGCTGGCCAGAGGCTTCAATGAGCTTTTCTTGCCGGGCTTTATTGTTAGCCTCCGCAACGCCCAAGGCAGATTGACAGGCCACGAGCTCCTTCTACAGCTCGGCCTTCTCCTTCTGCAGCTCGGCCTTCTCCTTCCACAGCTCGGCTCTTTCCCCCTGCAGTTTGTCCCTCTCCTCAAGCAGCTTGGCTTTCTCCCCTTTGACGGCATCAAGCTATGAAGACTTCACTGCAAGTTAAGAACCTAGCTCCAGTGCTTGTTCCTCGGTTCTCATTGCCCTATTCAAAGCCAAAGGTAAACGAGCAAGGACCTGCAGGTAAGAACAAGCCAGTTAGCAGGATCAAGGCGGTTGAAGAAAGCTAGAAGAGGAACCCTTACCGTAGCCAATCTGTTCGCGCACCCTGAGTACAGGTCTGGTGTGGAGGTACCCTCCATCTTCTCCTCCATATTCTCGGATACCAGACCACCCCCGAGGGCCAAACCTACTTCTCCTTGGTAGGTTCGTCCTTTATTATCCGACGGTACGGTGACGACGGTCAACCTTCTATCCACCCCAGTTGTCCTCACCGCCATCCTTACACCGTCGTCCCCGAAATAACCGGTAAAGTTCGTACTGAAAGGGGGCTCCACACTCTTTTCCCATTTGTGCTCCTCCCTGGCGGCGAAGCCCCCCTCTTCTTCGCCCCTTGCTTTCTTTTTTGGGGGCTCTGACTCCGAATTGCCGGAGTTACCTCTTTTTTCTTCGGGAACCTCCTTGGGAATTAACTCCGGGTGGGATTCTCCCACCTTTTCCTGGCCTACAGTGGCCTTATTGCTTTCCCCCTTTCCTCCTATGGTAATCCCCGCGCCTTCCTTGGGAATTGCCTGGGGTTTTGTGGCTGCCATAGGTTCCTTACCCTTTCCTGTGTAACCCAACTCAGCCAACGTCTTCTTGTCATCTGCGGCGTCATCAGGAGAGGATACCACATCGACGATGGCTCCGTCGCAGACTGGCTCTGGAACTTCAAAATTCTCTCCTCCCCCCTCCGCGGCAGCCTCTTTGCCCAGCTGGGTAGCGGGAGGATGCCCCCTTCTGGCTCTCTTCAGCAACACTGTACCAGCAGGGGGGATGACTTCTTTCAGGACGTTGTATCCCAGCGTCTTGGCATGTAAGGATATGTCATTCCTTACATGCCTCAGAAAATCCTTAAGGGGCCAGCTCCGCCCCTTCAACTTCTCCAGGTTCCTTAGTGTCCTGCCCTGCTACCCACTTAACATCCCCAAAAATTTTAGGGGGGCACACCCCAGGCGTCAGAGGGTTCCCCAAATCACCTCCGACGAAGAAGTAGTAGTCCCTCCAGTCGGAGTGGGAACTACTCGCTCCCGAAAACATGGCCTTCCTCGTCTTCGCCCTCAATGCCAAACACCCCCCATACCTAGGTACCGTCATCCAGCTAAACAAGCTCCTAAACAGCGTCAGAGACCACGGTATTCGTTCAGCTTGCAGCAGCTTCAGGAATGAGTATATGTAGGCTATGGCGTTGGGCGAGAGCTGTGCAGGGACGAGCTGGAAGGAGTTCAGGATTTTCTTGAACTCTGGTTGCGGCGGTAGGAGCAAACCATACTCCACTTGAGCACAGTAAACGCACACCGCCCCCTGGGGGGGACAGTTCGGTCGGAGATCGGTGGAAGGAGGGATAATCGTCACATTGGTATTCCCTCTGAAGCCCCTGGTGGTGTTGAGCACTTCGTGCTCCATCAGGAGACTCTCCTGATAGCTTGAGTCTCGGTGGAATTGGGTAGCTAATTCCGCCCACTCAATATCTCCTCCTCCCATGGTGGACATTCACTTAGGGCGAGACAAGACTCTCTCCCTCCCTTCTTTTTGCTTTAGGGTTTGAAGATGAACAGAAGCGGCAGCCGCTCCTCACGGACAAGTTCTCCTTTTAAAAGGAAAACAGCTGCGCCCTTTTGCCTTCCAACCGTCTGATCTCCTTGATCAGAGCGCGGACGCAATCAGACCGTCGTACCCTCTGACAATCTCGGGAACCGAAGCGATGCACGGGAATCAAAGCGGTACACGGGAATCGAAGAAACTCATGATTTACCAAGCGTTACTTCCATCCATCCCGTCGTACGTCGTCTACGATATACTACCATCGTATACGAAGGTTCAAGGGACGGTCATTTCCTTAGTTATAACCTATATCCTACCATCGTGTACGAGGGTTCAATGAATAGTCATTTCTCCCTTATGCCCGATACTCCAGTATCGTGCGCAGGGATAGCTATTTCGTCTTTTTTTTTACTTAAAAATTTCTTAAGTCTTTACTTTCACTTATGAATTCATGTTCTCTTTCACAAACTTCGTGGTACCTGTTTCAAACACGAAAGAGAAGACATACGAAAGAATTCATTCACGGCAAGTTTTTGAAAAGAAAAAATGAATTTTCATTGAATGATAAAATTTGCTACATATCTATCTTTGTCCTCACTTGTTTCTCTCATGAGTATAGGAAAAGAACAAAGATAAACACAAGGCTTCAGAACTTAAACACCTGGTCTGATAATTCAGACCTCTTAACCAAGGACCCCTCCTCCTTGAGGTCTCCTCTTCTCTGAGTCCTTTCTTAAGGTTGTCCATCCGAAAAATGGATCCTTCAAGCGCCTCAGAAAGAAGGATCCCCCACATCTCTTTCACCCTGAGTTCCTTCTCAAGGTTGTCCATCCAAAAAATGGATCCTTCAAGTGCTGCAAAGGAGGAGAGTCTCCCTCCTCCTTACCCCCTTCAGGCCTATAAGGCTGAGGAGCTGGTTGAGGGGAGAAACAGGTCACTTCTGACTCCCTAGCCGATCCTGTGGCTGAGGAGGAGGAAGCACTCGCCCTGACCAAGTGGCCTCAAGAGGAGTAGTCTGACCTTCTTCAGGACTTGCCCGGGAGGGAGCTAGCTGATGCCCCCAACCCGCATAGGACCTTAGTGGGGGAATCTCTTCCGGCTGGTGGCTCTCGAAGTCGAAGAACCTGTCTGGCCCTCCGGGGCCACGGAAAGGAAGAACCGCTGGGCTCCTAATGTTCTCCTGGTTCAAGATACTCACATCAATCAGCGTCCGCAACAGAGCATCAAAGGCGGCCTAGCTCTTCACATGGTGACCCACCGGTGAGGCACTGACAATCTTCACTGGCCTCCTCACCGCTTCCTCCAGGTCCTTCATACGTCGACCTCGCCACCCAGAGCTATTTTCCACCAAGGCCCGTAGGGAATGGACTTCAGACTTCAGCAACTCCTCCCGGCGACGAGCTTCGAAGACCGCCTCCCTTCCCCCCGTTGAGGCTTCTCTGGCCTCAGCACGTTCATCCCTCAGCCGCTTTCCTTCCTTCCTCAAAACCTCCTTCTCATCCTCCAACTCTTTTATCCTTTTTTGGAGGTCCTTGACATGAACGGAGTGGGCCAGATTGACATCCAACAAACTGCGATGAAATTCTCCCTTCGCAATCTCACTTTTGTTAACCCACTCTGCATTAACCTGGGCTAGGGAAGCTAACCTATCTTCCATTTGGTACATCTTCCCCAATTGCCCCTTCTGATCAGCCAAAGAGTGCTTTGTAGCTTAAGACAGAGCGCCCTCCAATTCCCTTACCTCCCGAAGGCAGCGGGCCTCCACATCCTCCTTGCCCTTCAGAGATTTTATCACCTCCAGAACTTCGGAGGTATTCCCCAAGATCTTCTCCTCTGCCCTCCTTATCTCACATAATCGATCTCCCAACATACCCCAGACCCCTTCAGTATCAAAGGTAGCACTGGGAGCAGCTGGGAGGACCGCTCCTTCCTCCTTAGTTGCCTCCTCCATCTTGTCTCCTGGCCCTTCAATGCCAGGAGCTCTTGCAGAGGCAGTAAGGTGGGACCCTTCCTTCTTCTCCTTGGTGCCTTCCTCCTTCTCACCCTCCTTATCCTTCCCTTCCTTCTCCTCATCACCACAGAAATCCAATGGAGGAAGAGAAACGAGGAGAGGTTTCCTTTTCTTCTCGGGGGTAGGGACTGGGACATCGAGGGAGGTGGGACCGCAGATCAGCAGGGGGGACTTCTTCACACCCTCTTCAGAAACTTCAAACCTAGGAAGAAGCCGCTCGACCTCTTCATCCTTGAGCAAAATCTTCCCAGGGACCAGTCTCTCCCCTGTGGCCGTCTCGCTCACCATGGCCACTTCCTTCAATTCCCTGGCCTTTTGAGACGGCTTGACGGGAGAATCTGAGACAACCACCACCTCAGCGGCTTCCACGTTCACCGCCTCTTGCACAGACTCCAACGCCTGCGTCAGAACGCCGGCAACCTTGGCCACCAGGACCTCTTCCTCACCAAGAGCAACGACCGCAGTGACCGATGTCTCCGGCCGTTCTTTCTCTTCAGGGGGCTCCACTTGTTTCTTTTTCTCCGGAGGAGGGACCTCCGGCAGGGCTTCGCCTGTTCTCTTCTTCTTAAAGCTCGGCAGGGCAGTCCATTCACCTCCTTCCTCCATCTTTTCTCTCTGGCAATTTTCCGCTCTCACAGGGGAAGATTTCAGAGGGCGCAAGGATACGAACCGGCAGGCGCCGCCTCCTTTTTATCCTTGCTGGCCTTGGGCAGCGCGTCCACCTTCGCGACGGTTCGCATTTCAGGACCCATATTAATATTCGCGCCCTAACAATGCGGGTGGCTGATGTTAACACGTGGTTCCTGCGCTGCATCTGGACCATACACATGGCGCCTGGCTGGCCTCCATTTGACTGATTGATTTGACTCACTTATCTTGATTTTGCAGGATCATGCGGCTAAGTCAAATCTCGACCGTGAGAGTTCGACCCAGCCTCGTTCACGACATTCTAAGATCATCCTGGTAGCATCGGGCACGGGGTTACAAAACACTGCCTGTCAAAGTCATCTCCACCTACCATGTCGTTCCTCGTACGAGGCGCCTATCCCCAGGACCCGCCAACCAAGGATCCGTATGCCCCGATAGTCACGAATCCCCAGAAAAGGTACTAGTATTAAATGCTATCATCTTCCTTTCACAATTTCAGGTCTCCTGGGTGACAGGCGGACGGCGGGGGCTCCAGAGCTTACCCATCACCTATTTCATAGGGAAACTTGGGTGAAGCTACGCTCCTCACCGGCTATAAATACCGCTGAATAGTTCTCAGGTAAAGGAAGAGAGGCAAGAAGCTCTAACTATATCAAAAAGAGAGGCAAGGAGCTCTAACTGTTTCAAAAAGAGAGGCAAGGAGCTCTAACTGTATCAAAAAGAGAGCAACTGGTAACCAAGAGCGATAGAGAACTCTCTCTCTCTAAGACTATTCTCACTGCATCAGAGCTTCAACTGAGGAGCTCCCCTTTCCTCTTCTTCTTCTTTTCTCTAAGAAAGCACTGTACAAGCCTTCATGGCTACCTTTTTCCATTAGTGAAATTTCTTTGCTGGTCGACCGGTGGACGTAAGGGATTTCCTCCCTGAACCACCTTAAACCCTTGTGTGTTTCTCTGGATGCTCTGAACTAATCTTCTCCTTGAGCCTTCATTAACAAGCTCACCCTTCTTTTACGCGTCGCCGTCTCCCAGAACTCTCTCTCTTTGGTGTTTTCTGGGACCTCCATATCCTACGTCAACAGCTGCGCAGCAGGCTGCTGGATGTGGCTCCGGCAAATTTCTACTCCATTGTTGAATCGAAGGGTATGATTCCAGTTCAGAGCCATTGAGTTGCCGACGGCAATGCTATTGATGACACCACGGATCTCATGAGGCTTCTTGTCCACCTTCATTGCAGCCGACAATGATTTCCCCATTGTCAGGCCTTCGCTGCAGATCATCGGGCAATCGATTAAATGTTGAATTTGGGACTATCTTACATAATTCATATGCTCACCGGTGGCCCTCTGCCGGAGAAGATGGATTTTATCATCAACAATGCCTCAAAAGTTTTCGGTATAAGATTCACAGAACCCAGTTCAAGAACCCCATTCTCAAGGGGGAGAAGAACTGTAGTCCTGAATCCGGCAATGCCCTGACACAGTACTCGGAGTTCTCCGCCAGAGAACGGTGCCCTAAACCCACCGCCCAATAGAGCCAAAGTTCTCCGACAGAGAGCCAAGGTTCTATTTTGATTCTAGGCTACAACATTATATTTTCTTTAAATACTTCATTATCAATTATTTTGATGAATTGCATTTTGTTGAGGTTTTAGTGTTTTAGTCTCTTACTCATTTTGAATTTCACTTCATTGATTATTATTGCAAGTATTTTTTTTGAATGATTTTATGCTTATGTAATTAACTAAAAAAATAATGTACATTTTGATGATAAAAAATATTGGTGTCCATCCTTGCAACATTGAAGCTCCTTATTTCTTAGTTTCACAAAATTATTTAAAACCAGAATGATTGTAGAACCTCAAATCAAATGGAGGATTGGTTAATATAATATTTCTTTCTGGTATGATTATTAGAATGATATTGATTTGCATCAATATAACCTTACCACTAGAAGAATGAATTTTTGTAGATTGGTTTTTTTAGGTTTTTTCACTAAACTCTATAACTAAATATAAAGTTTGTTATAACTTCAATTTTTAAGGGGAGATGTCACACTGGATGATTTGAACTTTGAACATTACAGTACAAACTTTGTAAGTGCCTTAACATAGTTAGAGGAGTTTGGTTGTTCTTTCTTTACACATCTTTTTGACAGAATATCGATCTATTTTAAGCTATTATATACTTTTAGAGACTGGTTTATGACATATTAATGTATTTGAATAGAATAGCGATCTTTTCACAACTACTCATTGCATTAAGATTAAATTCAAGCTGAATATTGGTATTTAGAGTATATTTCAATGCATAAATTAATCTCTAAAAATATATATTTATTGAAATACATTGATGTATCATAAATAGTTATATAATAGCTACTAACTAAAATAAGTTGATTTATATTGAATTGGTTTTGAAATTACTGTCTTTGATTGAAATACATCAATGTAATATTAAGTAATTGTAACATTCTTAGTAATTTGCTAAAATAACTTGATATATAATGAATCAATATATAGATACCAGTATTATATTCAAATACATTAAAGTAACATTTGACAATTTTTATAATTACAAGTTTTAGTAAAAATAAATTGATATATATTTAATTAGTCTCTAAATATATGTATTTATCTTAAATTTATTGATATGATAATGACTACTATATAATTACCACTACTCAATTAAAATATATTAAAATTAATGAATTATTTTTTAAATACGTATTTTTAACTTAGGGGGCATTTAGTTCAATGTTATCTTGATGTTATGTTATGTTATATTATTTAGAGAAAATAATTGTTTAGTTTAATGACATCTATAAATAATCTTCTATTAGATTATAAAATTATTAATCAAAAGTTGACTTCTAGATCACATAACATAACACCAAGATAACAACGAACCGAACGCCCCCTTAGAAACATCTATATAGCAACAAATTACATTATAACTTCGTTAGCTCTATCAAAATACATCAATATATTTTGAATCAGTCTCTGAAAGAATATATATATATTTAACCAAAACACAATAATATATCACTAAATGATTGTATTATTATTATTATTATTATTATTCTTATTCTTATTATTATTATTTAATTTAAATAATTTAATATCTATTAAATTGATTTTTAAATATGTAATTCTAATGAAATACATGATATAATAATATTTAGTTATAAAATTATCAATTTCTTATTAAGTAGGCATATTTGTATTCATTTGATATCTAAATGCTAGCATTTTGTTCAAATATATTGAAATTACAAAGAAATGTTCTATAAATACATGTATTCCATTAAAATAAGTTGATATATACTGAATTGGTCTCTAAATACGTTTATTTAACTTAATTTTATCGATATAATAATAAATTATTATGTAATTTTTAATTTTTAGTTAAAATATTATGATATATAGTGAATTAGTTTTCATTTTCTTATATTTACCTTAAAATTTTGGATATAGTAAAAAAATAGTAGTATATTTACTTGTGTTCTATTAAATATATTATTATATTATAAATTAGTTTTTAAAAATATTTATTTAGTTGAAATACATCGATATGATATTAAAAATTGTACAATTGCATATTTTCAGATAAATAACATGTTATATAACTAAGTTGACTTCAAATTATCAGAGAATTAAGTTAAATTTAAATGCCAAGACCTAGAAGCATGTGATAACAAAAGACTGTCATCTGTATAAAAAAATTTGACTATAACCAATGCAATAAATATTTTTTTTATTGCAAACAATGCTATAATATTAATCCCATGCTATTTGTAATATGCTCTTTAGTTGGGCTTTTCTTGGTCCTCTGTTTTGGGCTCCGCGGTGGGCCCACTTTTGCTGTTGGCTCAACTTGAGGCCATAGTTGTATGACCATGGGCAGGGCTCTACTAAAAACTATCCTTTTCGGCCATATAAGGCTTTTAGTAATATTAAGCCTAGCTGTTTGGGACTGTGAATCACATGGGCTGAATTCATGACCTAGGCTGGGCCTTTTAAAGGCATTATCCCCGTGCTGACCCATTGGGCCCGGCTGTATTTGGGCTTTTTTGTTGACGCATTTCCCTTCTGGGCCGGCCTGCTTCCGGGTGGCCCTAAGGGGCCACTCGGCATGCTTTTGCCGGATCCCACATGCGCTGGGCTATGGCCCAGCAAATAATCTTTCCTAAGGTTGGGCACAGTATACATGAGCCTTGAATGGGCCGTGAGCTGGGCTCCATTTCCCAGTTTTATATTGGGCTGTTTAGGCCTCCTATAGCCGTGCTTTTTGTTAGGCCTTTAGGCCTCTCCGTCATGGACTGGGCTTTCAAATAATGGTAATTCTCTCTAGCTGGGCCTCTTTATGGACCTTTACTGTTGGGCCACTCTTATCTTCTTTCCAGTGGGCCTTCCAAGATAATAATTTCTGATTGGGGCATTTAAACCTCCATCACATATTTCAGTTTGGGCTTTTATTTTGTAATGACAATGCTTTATCATGAATTGGTCCTTGGGCCTAACTTTTCTTCATGTAATGGCAGAAGCACAAATAGTTTTATGTATTAGGCCTTGGACCTTATTTCTTATCATATAATTGCATGAGCCAAAAGAGTTTGCCTTGTAGGCGGGTTGAGGGCCCGATGAAAATATCTCCCCCTTTTTTATTTAAAAAGAAAAATTCTATGGCACCTCTCACAACTGGTCTGCAACGAGAATTTATTGAATACTAATCAAACGTTAATAAAAAAAATCGATTTATTAGTTTTTAAAATCAGGAATTCATCTTGAATAATGTAAGTCTCTCATTACATTGGTAAGAAAATTGTTATGTATATCTAATAATTAATTAATAATAATTTAAAATTTTAATTTATTAAGTCATTTAATAGATCAATATTGAATTTATTAAAAATTTTAATAAATTAAAATTTTTAATTATAATTAATTAAATCGAGTGACTATCAAGAATAAGTATTCTTTGCCGAATTTTTTTTTAGAACTCGGTATGAACATTATAAATATTTGGTAATGTTATTTGATTTGACTAATACACCAGCAGCTTTCATAAACATGCATATGATGAATCGAGTCTTTCAACTATATTTGGATCAGTTTGTGATTGTATTCATTGATGATATACTTGTTTGCTCAAAGAATCGGGATGAACATAGTCAACACTTTTACTTGATATTGTAAAAGTTATATGATAAATTATCTAAATGTTAATTTTGGCTATCTAATATGATTTTTTTAAATCATGTGGCAAGTGCAGAAGAAATATCTATAGACCCATAAAAGATTTTGGCAGTTGCATTATTTATATAGTGTGAAGTGTAAAATATATACCGATTATCAAAGTTTAAAATATATCTTTAGGCAGAAAAAGTTAAATTTGAGACAACAATATTGGCTAGAATTAATTACAGACTATGACCTAAAAATTATTTATCATTCAGATAAAACTAATGTTGTAGCCGATGCCTTGAGTAGAAAGATAAGCATGAATATGTTATTGCTAGAGCAAGATGAGCAACAATTGATATATAAAATAAAAAGACTGAGTTAACTGGATTAACAGAAAAGAGTATTCTATATTTGAATCAACTAGTTGTTATATCAAAATGAGTTTTCGTTAGTACTTGAAGATAATACAAATAATTTGACTTTAATTTTATCTATATCAAGGTATTTTAATATAATACTCTGATTAAATAACTAATATTTATTATATCTTTGTGTTTTAGCCGAAAGCTGTTATTTGACAATCTATTAGGGAAAAAAGAGCTTTAATCTTGTCTATATCAAAGCATTTTAATATAATATTCTGATTAAACAACTAAAACTTGCTATATTGATATAGTTTAGCTGAAAGCAGATATTTGACAATCTATTAGCGAGATATGATCTTATTTTTATATAATTCAGGTAATTAAGCCTCTTTGTATTAGTAAATCGATTTTTTTATAATTTATTAGGCCCTTTTAAAGACCGACTTAGCATATATCATTGTGTTTGAATTGAATAGTTATATTTTAAAAATTATACAATGCATTAACGTCAAATTCAAGCAGAACACGAGTATTTAGAAAATGATTCATTGCATAATAAATTATTTTGATTAAATACTAAAGATTATATTAGTGTTCAATCATTTTTGAGTGAATTTGAAGAGAATACGAGCATTTCTGTTAGTATTTGAAGAGAATATATGCAATTTGACTTTGATCTTGCCTATATCGAGGCATTTTAACTAAACACGCTGATTAAATAACTAATATTTACTATATTAATGTATTTTAGCCAAAAGTAGGTATTGGTGATCTATTAGGGACATATGATTGAATTTTAATAAAATACCAATAATTACACATCTTTTTGATAAGATATCGATCTATTTTAAGGTATTAGGCACTTTTAGAGACTAGTTTATGACATATCAATGTATTTGAATAGAATAGCGACGTTTTCACAACTACTTACTGCATTAAGGCTGAATTCAAGCTGAATATAGGTATTTAGAGTACGAATTAATGCATAATAAGTTATTTTAATTGAATATTAGCAATTACACGAGTATTCTATAATTTTAAGGGTATTTGAACAGACTATATCTTTGATCTTGCCTATATCGAGGCATTTTAACTTAACACACTGATTAAACAACTAATATTTACTATATTAATATATTTTAGCCGAAAATAGATATTTGGCGATCTATTGGGGACATATGATTGAGTTTTAATAAAATACCGGTAATTACACATCTTTTTGACAGGATATCGATCTATTTTAGGCTATTAGACACTTTTAGAGAATGGTTTATGACATATTAATGTATTTGAATAGAATAGCGATTTTTCACAACTATTCATTGCATTAAGATTAAATTCAAGCTGAATATAGGTATTTAGAGTACATTTCAATGCATAAATTGATCTCTAAAAATATATATATATTGAAATATATTGATATATCATAAATAGTTATATAATAGCTACTATTTTGTTAAAATAAGTTGATTTATATTGAATTAGTTTCCAAATTACTGTCTTTGGTTGAAATACATTAATGTAATATTAAGTAATTGTAAAATTTTTAGTAATTTACTAAAATAACTTGATATATAATAAATCAGTATATAGATACTAGTATTATATTCAAATACATTAAAGTAACATTTGGCAATTTTCATAATTATAAGTTTTAGTAAAAATAATTTGATATATGTCTTTAATTAATCTCTAAATATATGTATTTATCTCTAATAATCTTTACTAAGGCTGGGCACAATGTACATGAGCCATGATTGAGCTGTGAGCTTGGCTCCATTTCCCAGTTTTATATTGGGCTGTTTAGGCCACCTACAGCCGTTTTTTTGTTAGGCCTTTAGGCCTCTCCGTCATGGACTGGGCTTTCAAATAATGGTAATTCTCTCTAGCTGGGCCTCTCTATGGACCTTTACTGTTGGACCACTCTTATCTTATTTCCAGTGGGCCTTCCAAGATGATAATTTCTGATTGGGGCATTTAAACCTCCATCACATGATAATTTATGTTGTAATGACAATGCTTTATCATGAATTGGGCCTTGGGCCTCACTTTTCTTCATCTAATTGCAAAAGCACAAATAGTTTTGTATTAAGCCTTGGACCTTATTTCTTATCATATAACGGCATAAGCCAAAAGTGTTTGTAGCGGGTTGAGGGCCCGATGAAAATATCTCCCCCTTTTTTATTTAAAAAGAAAAATTTTATGGCACCTCTCACAACTGGTCTGCAACGAGAATTTAATGGATACTAATCTAACGTTAATAAAAAAAATCAATTTATTATTTTTTAAAGCCAGAAATTTATCTTGAATAATGGAAGTCTCTCATTACATTGGTAAGAAAATTGTTATGTATATCTAATAATTAATTA
>JAEMOT010001569.1:7233-18855 GCA_019297695.1 Apostasia ramifera | reverse complement strand
CTCCTGCCTGCGCACGGCGGCGGCCGCGCGCTGCCAACTGCCCGTCGCATGCCGGCGAGGTGGGTAGCCGAAAATTTGAAAGGATATAAAGGATATTTTTGTAATTTTAACTGCATTTAACGGATACCATCACAGAAGGACCACAATCACCTATAAAGTAAATTTTGGGGACCTGTTTGGTAGTTTTCAAAATTGTGGACCTTCGTGGCAAGCCGAGTAAACCTCTCCACCCCATATATTTATTTTAAATAGCGATGTTTTTACAATAATTCATTGCGTTAACGTTGAATTGAAGCAGAATATAAGTATTTGGAGAACGTTTCACGGTATAATAAGTTATTTTAACAGAATACTAATAATTATATGAGTATTCTATCATTTCTCAAAGTATATCGATCTATTTTAAATTATTTGGCATTTATTGTGACTAATTTATGAGAAATCATTGTGTTTGAGTTGAATAGTGATGTTTTTACAAATATTCGTTGCATTAACGGTTAATTGAAGCCGAATACAAGATTAAGAGAATGATTCATTGCATAATAAGTTATTTTAATTGAATACTAGCAATTATACGAGCATTCAATCATTTTCGTTAGTATTTGAAGATGATACAAGCAATTTGACTTTGATCTAATCTATATCAAGGTATTTTAACGTAATATTCTGATTAAACAACTAATATTTGTTATATCTTTGTGTTTTGACCGAAAGCAGTTATTTGGTGATCTATTAAGGAAGAGAGGTTTCATCTTGTCTATATCAAAGATTTTAATATAATACTCTGATTAAACAGCTAATGCTTGCTATATTGATATAGTTTAGCCGAAAGCAGAGATTTGACAATCTATTAACGAGATATGATTGTGTTTTTATATAATTTAGGCAATTACGCCTCTTTCTAATAGTAAATCATTTTTTTATAACTTATTAGGCCCTTTTAAAGATCGACTTAGGATATATCAATGTGTTTGAATTGAATAATTATAATTATATTTTAACAATTATACGATATATTAGGGTTGAATTCAAGCGGAATACGAGCATTTAAAAAATGATTCAATGCATAATAAATTATTTTGATTAAATATTAGAGATTATACCAGTATTCAATCATTTTTGAGTGAATTTGAAGAGAATACGAGTATTTGTGTTAGTATTTGAAGAGAATATATGCAATTTGACTTTGATCTTGCCTATATCGAGGCATTTTAACTTATCACATTGATTAAATAACTAATAGTTACAATATCTGAGAGTAGATATTTGGCAATCTATTAGGGACATATAATTGAGTTTTAATAAAATACCGACAATTATACTTCTTTTTGATAGGATATCGATCTATTTTAAGCTATTAGGCACTTTTAGAGACTGGTTTATGACATATCAATGTATTTAAATAGAATAGCGACGTTTTTACAATTACTAATTGCATTAAACTTGAATTCAAGCTGAATATAGGCATTTAGAGTACGATTCAATTTCTAGGCATTTTAGCATAATATTATGAGTAAAAAATAAATATTTATAATTACATATATTTTTAATAGTATATCAATCAATTTGAGGTTGTTAGACACTTTTAGAGAACATATCAATATATTTATCTTCAATATATTTATCTTGAATAGCGATATTTTTACAATAATTAATTGCGTTAACGTTGAATTGAAGCAGAATACAAGCATTTGGAGAACTATTCACTATATAATAAGTTATTTTAACTGAATACTAATAATTATACGAGTATTCTATTATTTTTTATAGTATATCGATCTATTTTAAGTTATTTGACATTTATTGAGACTAATTTATGATAAATCATTATATTTGAGTTGAATAGTGATGTTTTTACAAATATTCGTTGTATTAACGTTGAATTGAAGCCAAATACAAGGATTCAGAGAATGATTCATTGCATAATAAGTTATTTTAATTGAATACTAGCAATTATACGAGTATTCAATCATTTTCATTAGTATTTAAAGATAATACAAGCAAAATTGAGCTTTTCTATGTCAAGGTATTTTAACATAATAATCTGATTAAACGACTAATATTTGTTATATCTTTTTATTTTAGCCGAAAGTAATTATTTGGCGATCTATTAGGGAAGAGAGCTTTGATCTTGTCTATATCAAGGAATTTTAGTATAACTCTGATTAAATAACTAATACTTGCTATATTGATATAATTTAATCGAAAGCAAATATTTGGCAATCAATGAGCGAGATATGATTGTGTTTTTGTATAATTCAAGCAATTACACCTCTTTCTAATAGTATATTGATTTTTTTATAACTATTTAAAAACTGATTTATGATATATCACTATATTTGAATAGAATAGTGCGTTTTCACAACTATTCATTACATTAAAGGGGAATTCAAGCCGAATATAAATATTTAGAGAACAAATCATTGCATTTTTGAGAATATTTAAAGAGAATATATCTCTGATCTTATCTATATCTAGGCATTTCGACATAATTCTATGATTAAAAAATAAATATTTATAATTACACATATTTTTGGTGGTATATCAATCTAGTTTAGGTTGTTAGGCACTTTTAGAGATTGATTTACGTATGACATATTAATATATTTGTTTTGAGTAGCGATGTTTTTACAACTATTCACAGCGTTAACGTCGAATAGAAGCAAAATACAAGCATTTCGAGAACGATTCACAATATAATAAGTTATTTTAACTAAATGCTTGTAATTATATGAGTATTCTATCACTTCTGATAGTATATCGATCTATTTTAAGTTATTTGTCACTTATAGAGACTGATTTATGTTATATCAACGTGTTTGACTTGAATAGTGATATTTTCACAAATATTCGTTGAATTGACATTGAAGTGAAGCCGAATACAAGCTTTTAGAGAATGATTCATTGCATAATATGTCATTTTCATTGAATTCTAGCAATTATACGAGTCAATATTTCTGACAGTATTTGAAGATAATACAAGCAATTTGATATTAATATTTTCTATATCAATATCTTTTAATATAATACTCTGATTAAACAACTAATATTTACTATATCTTTGTATTTTAGTCGAAAGTAGATATTTGGTAATCTATTAGGGATATATGACTGAGTTTTAAAATAATACTGGCAATTACATATCTTTCTGATAGTATATCGATCTATTTTAAGCTATTAGGTACTTTTAGAGACTGATTTATAACATATCAGAGTATTTGAATAGAATAGTAAAGTTTTCACAAGTATTCATTGTATTAACATTGAATTCAAGCCGAATACAAGCATTTAAAATGGATTCATTGCATAATAAGTTATTTTAACTGAATACTAACAAATACGCGAGAATTTTATTATTTCTACTGGTTTTAAAGAGAATACAAGTAATTTGCTTTTATCGTGCCTATATACTGGGCATTTTAGCATAATGCTATGACTAAAAAATTAATATTTGTAATTACACATATTTTTTTTAGTATATCAATCTATTTTAAGTTGTTTGGCACTTTTAGAGACAGATTTATTATATATCAATATATTTGTTGTGAATAACGATGTTTTTATAACTATTAATTGTGTTAAGATTGAATTGAACAAGAATACAAGCATTTAGAGAATGATTTACTATAAAATAAGTTATTTTACTTGAATACTAGCAATTATACGAGTATTCTATCATTTCTAATGGTATATCAATCTATTTTAAGTTATTTGGCACTTATACAGAATGACTTATGACATATCAACGTATTTGAGTTGAATTTTTTTTTTTTTTTTTTGTATTTGAGTTGAATTGTGATATTTTAACAATTATATGATGTATTAACATTGATTTTAAATGGAATACAGGCATTTAGATGATGATTTTCATTATATAATAAGTTATTTTAATTGAATATTAGAGATTATACTAGTATTCAATCATTTTTAATTGAATTTGAAGAGAATACAAACAATTTGACTTTGACCTTGTCTATATCAAGGCATTTTAACATAAAACTCTGATTAAAAAAACTAATATTTGTCATATCAATATATTTTAGTCGAAAGTAGATATTCGACAATTAGTTTGGGACATATAGTTGAGTTTTAATTTAATACTGACAATTACACATCTTTTTGATAGTGCATCCATTTATTTTAAGTTTTTAGGTACTTTTAAAGACTAATTTATAACATATCAGTTTATTTGATTTGAATAGTGATGTTTTTACAACTATTCATTACATTAATGCTTAATTTAAGTCGAATACAAATATTTAGAGATCAATTTATTGCATATAAATTATTTTAACTGAATGCTAGTAATTACATGAGTATTTAATCATTTATGTTAATATTTGAAGAGAATAAATATAATTTGACTTTGATCTTATTTATATCAAGGCATTTTCATATAATACTCTGATTAAACAACTAAAACTTGCTATATGATGTATTTTAGCCGAAACTAGATATTTGACTATATATTATCGACATAATACCGAGTTTTAATAAAATATCAGCAATTACACATCCTTTTTATTGTATATCGATCTATTTCAAGTTATTAGGCACTTTTAGAAACTGATTTATGACATATCAATGTATTTGAGTAGAATAACAATATTTTTATAAATATTCTTTGCATTAATGTTGCATTCAAACCGAATACAAGCTTTTAGAGAATGATTCATTCTATAATATATTATTTTAATTAAATACTTGTAATTATACGAGTATAATCATTTCTGTTAGTATTTATAGAGAATATATGTAATTTGACTTTGATCTTGTCATATTTAGGCATGTTAACATAACACACTGATTAAATAACTAATATTTGCTATATCAATGTATTTTAGTTAAAAGCAAATATTTAGCGATCTATTAGAGACATATGATTGAGTTTTAATAACTTCTGTACCAGAAACAATGGTATCTCCAATTATAACTAATTTTAATTATGAAATTCAGTTGATATTTGGGTAAATACAATTTTTAAAATAATATACGCGATAAATGCCTCTAACATTTAATATGATGTATACTAAAATAAATAACAGAATTTAAATGTCATATGTATATAATGATAATTTTAGCAAAACATATATGCCTAATCACAAATCATGGCTCTTGGGATCATTCTTAATTTTATTCATAATTAGTTCGATTAATTATATCAATTATGCAAAATAAAACGAAAATCTATATGAAATATTTATCAAAAAATAATAATAATAATAAAATAAAAACTCTACATGAAATTGCGTGCCCGCCATGGAGTCCCTCTCCTCCATCTCCATCAGTCCAGCTCAAAATCACTAACCAAAAAATAACTAACGATTTATACTTTAAAATGGAAAAATTACATTATCGTCCCTCCAATCTCCGTGATTTACATATCCCAATCTTAGCTCCTCAAATCCACGACAGCGACAGTAAATTAATAGCTGGAAAAGCATATAATGATTAGTTTCGATTATTTTGATTTGGAAATGTTACATATAAATTAAATATTTGAGAGATAAATCAGTAATATATGAATAATCAGGAATATATATGATATTATCACATTCATTAAGTCAACTGAATTGCTGGCACATACGTGTGAATTGACTTAGTCATCTAGCTCAAATATGACTCGGAATATTTAAACATGTCTCAAAAGAAGTGTTAAAAAAAATTTAAAAATAAAAAAATTTACTTTAATTATATTTAAGTTATTAAAAATATGAGACATTTACGTGGTGAACACAGAGATTAGGCTAATTTATAAATTTCACCATAAATCTCAAAATATTACAAATATCACATCTAAAATAGCTATTTTTTTATTTTTCACATTGTGCAGTAAATTCTATCAAAAGATTTAATCATAGTTAAATCTCAACAAAATCTTACCCATTGATCACAACATTTAACCATCGACCTTCATCTTAGGGCATCGCGAAGCTGCATTGATTTCGACGGTAGCGTATTCACGCAATGCGACAGCATATTTTCGCGAGGCGATAGCGTATTCACGCAAGCATCACTCTGCTATTTGCATCTTCTTCTTACTCAGGATCTCGAGCGAGCATCGGACCTTTCTGCAGCTTCAGAGTTCTGTTGCCGCCAGCCTCAGAAAGGTCCAATGCCCGCTCGCGATGCCTGCGTAAGAAGAAGATGCAAATAGCAGAGTGATGCTCGCGTGAATATGCTGTCGCCTCGCGAGAATACGCTGCCGCCTCGCATGAATACGCTGTTGCCTCTCGTGAATACACTGCTGCCGGAACCAATGCAACTCCGCAATGTCCTAACATGAAAGTCGATGGTTAAATGATGCGATCAATGACTGAGATTTTATTGAGATTTAACTATGGTTAAATCTTCTAATAGAATTTACTGCAGGATGTGAAAAATAAAAAAATAGCTATTTTAGATGTGATAACTATATTATTTTGAGATTTAAGGTGAAATCTATAAATTAACACACTTCTTGTATCTATCATGTAAATGTCCCTAAAAATATATATAAGAAGATTATTATTTATATCTAAATAAATAAGAATTTGACTCAAAACTTTTTATTACAATTGAATTATGCTAACATTCAACTTTAAATCTGCATCTCTTTGCTTCTATTATAGAGGCGTCTTAATTGGCATATTCAAAAAATATATCTTGATGTATAATTTTCAGTGATGATATTATCATGCTGATAAGAATAGAAATAAAGTTAAAACAAAACTTAAGTTGTGGAGGAATATTTTAGAATTTAAAAATTTAATTGTAGCAAATTTAATATATAGAGTGTAAATTTAAATAATATAAACAAGCATAAATTATGAGAGTGATACTTGAAAATCAAGTTATAAAAAAAAGTAAGTAACATGGATATCTTAGATTAATAATATGAAGTGATAGTAAAATTGGGCCTATCAACAAATCAGATGTGGGTTAGGTTGACTCTGACTCATATTCGAATTCATATATATCAGATCAGGTTATAGTCGATCTGGATCATCTAGGATAGGAAATCGGATTATGTCATAACTTAGATCTTTGGGTTTATTTCATTTACAATAAAAATAATTATTTGAAGTATTTTTTTATATTTAAATTTAAAATAATGTTAAATTTATTATAAATAAAATAAGAAAAACATTATATTTTTATGAATTAATAGAATATTTTAATATAAAAATTGTATTTATAATATTTATATGTAATATGAAATATAAACTTACAAAAGTAAATCATGAACAAATGTGCATTACATGCTATAGTCTGTTAATATAATATATAAGAATCCTTTATCAATTAATTATAGTGGCTCTCTATTTAAGCCTCTCTAGAAAGGAATTATTAGCCATAACATATGCTTTTATAAATTATAAATTAGATTTCATAAATGAGTCAAATTTTAAATGAGTTAGGTCAATAGTGATTCATATTTAATTTTTTTATTTGTAAATAGATCAAGTCAATAAATTGGGCAGCTTGACGGATTAAAAAAAAATTCATTTGATCCTGATTTTGGTCCTCCTATCAAACAGGACCTTAAAATCTCTAATTCCTTAAAGCTAAAATTAGTTCAAAACTCATATCACAAAAAAAAAAAATCAAAACTTCAATATTTATAACAAATACATATATCTAAATTATCAAAATAAAATTATCAAAATTACAAATACTTTCGAGTTACGATCAAAATTGAAACGGCTTCTATTTAGTTAGTGGCTAAGTTGATTATAACTATTTTTATAAAAGAAATAAAATAATATATATAATTCTCGATATATTAATTAATTTTATTTAGTATTATATATATATATCTCTTAAAATAAAAAATTTAAAAAATAGTTATTACAAATTTAGCCACCAACTAAACTCAGTGATTTAAAAACTCGGTCAAAACATGTATTCTGAATAGACATGGGATCTAATTTGAGTTGGTAGACCCGACCCGTTTAGACCCGAGCTAGAAACCCAAATTCCTACTAAACGTTGGGAAGCGCGAGTTGAAAAGCAGGGGGGCCTCGCACTTACGAGCAATCCAGGGACTTCCCCTGTTCCACTGATTCAATCTCTCCGGCATTACACCGCAAAATAGAGAATTCCGGCGAACCACCGGCGACATGCAGTGAGACGGCTGAGGAACATTCCGGGCTAAGATGCAAAACGGGAACTACTGGGGCGGGACGTTCGAGATCCACGGCGACGCGGCCGCTGCCTACGACGACGAGAACAGCCGCAATCTGGATCTTGATCCCCGGGCTCTGAGCCGGCGGCGATCGGAGCTCGACGAGACCCAGCAGAGCTGGCTGCTCGGACCTCAGATCGCCAAGAAGAACAAGGCTAAGTACGTTGACTTGGGATGCTTCGTCTGCAAGAAAAAGCTACTATGGTGGACTCTAGGCACCGTCTTCGTCGCCTTCCTCATCGTCGGCCTGCCAATCATCATCGTTAAGTCGCTTCCCAAGAAAGTGGCGATGCCGCCGCCGCCCGACGAGTACTCCAAAGCCCTCCACAAGGCGCTGCTCTTCTTCAATGCGCAGAGATGTGCGTGAACAACTTTTTCATAATTCGCTTCTCTCTGTTCCTCTTCTTCGTCATGATTTCCCTTTTTTCTTCTTCATCATCTTCTTCCTGCTGACAATCACCGTCGATGGTGCAGCGGGCAAGTTGCCGAAGAACAACGGCATCCCATGGCGGGGGAACTCGGGTCTGAGCGATGGGGTGAACCAGACCGATCTGCACCACGGGCTCGTCGGCGGCTACTACGACGCCGGCGACAACATAAAGTTCCACTTCCCCATGGCTTTCTCCATGAGCATGCTGAGCTGGTCGGTGGTGGAGTATAGCAGCAAGTACAAGGCGCTGGGGGAGTATGAGCACATCAGAGACATCATCAAATGGGGAACTGATTATCTCCTTCTCACTTTCAACTCCTCCGCTGCCACCATTGACAAGATCTATGCGCAGGTAACATTTTTGCCACTACACTAAACATTTCAAATTCTTGGATTATCAAAAAAAAATATCTATCTCCTTTATTTATCAAAAAAAAAAACTTTCTTCCAAAATAATTTAGTATAAAAATTTTATTATAAAATAAAATTTGTAGATTTAGTTCAATATTATCTTAATATTATGTGATATTATTTACAAAAAATAATTATTTAATTTAATTACATTTTTAGATAATCTTCTAAAAAATTATAGAATTATGGCTAAAAAAAATAACATTTACATATCATAATATAAATTAAGATAATATCGAACTAAACTCCTCTTTATTCTAACATTAAGGTGGTGATTTCTATCCCCTGCCTCTCCCTCATCTCCTAACCTGGCTTACCCTTATCCCCGTCTTCCCTCTAAGTAAGGTTTGTGAAGTACTAGCTGATCTCTCTTACCTTGAGTTATGTTATTAAACAGCTAGACATGACTTTGAGTTATAACAAAGGTTAACAACCAAATGCAATTCTAAGCTAAATCTCTTACCCTAACTAATGTAATTTATTAATGGAGTTAGTATATCTTAGGTAAACTAATTACATCTCAAATCCAAATATGTCCTAAGAGAGCAAACTTTTGCCCCAATATGCAATATATCAAACTGATACGAATAGATGAGGAGGCGTCGGTAACAAGATGAGAAATGTCGGTAGGCTTTAGGCCCGACTTGTTTTGTCGAAATAGTATAATTATAAATTTAATTTAATATACTATACTATTTTTAAAATGACAAATTGGTTTTATTTCTCATCAAAAAAAAAATCAATCTAAAGGCAAAAAAAAATCACTTACTAAAAAGTCCTTAGAATCACAAATACAAATAGAATTCAGTGGTCTGTATTTGAAATGAAGCAAAAGTTATAATTGAGTTATGTATGTGAAATCTCATGTTAGCAATATTGTTAAAGGGGCAAGAGGTACAATTTGACGAATAATGTACATGTCGTTAATATTGTTCACTTGTAATAGCTGATGTTCTGGCTAAGATGATAGTCTCAAACTAGCCTTAATACGCAGAGACAAAATTTGAAATCAAATTAAAACGAATAAAATCTTGACAGTATTGAGTTGTATTATGACAAATTTGGTCCTTATATTCGAAGAATGTATTCATGTCTCAATAACCTAAATCTGTAGTATGTATATATAATGTTCTAGCTATTTTGTGATTATTTAGACATCAAATTAAGATCATACAAATTAATTGATTACAATTAGAGGCATCTCACCACTTTCAATTTGTTATATTCTTTACAATTAGAAAATTTGTTTTTGATAGAATTTCCAAGAATTAAAAAAAAAAAAATTTGAAGAGAATGATTCCTGTGTAGTACTACATCATCAATGAGATCAGAAATTTCTATAATAAGCTTAAAGGTTTAACATGTGAAGTTTTGCTTTTTCTAGCTACAATAAATGGTGGTTATGTGTCTATTGTCCCTTTACTTGAATTATATTGTTTCTTCATGTGCAAGTTATTATTTTCTTTGTATTAAATAAGAATTAAAACAAAGCATCAATTTCAATTTAGATTTTTATCTAAATATTTGAAATAAAAAGAAAAAAACTACATAAACAAAATCAATTTCAAGTTAGATATACTATTTTCTCCATTTTATTATAACCATAGTAATTCAAATAATAAACTTCAACTAATTGTCATATTGACCTAATAAACATAGTAAAATATTAACATAAAAAAATGAGGTTAAAGAAATAATTTCTAATGTATTTGACATTTATTTGATATATATATATATGGATATAATTAGTCCTCTATCAAACATTCTTTACTTTGAAATTTTTTGAAATTACATATAATTTTATAATGTTATATATATATATATATAGCAAATATAGATCTTATTTGGAGGGATAAAATTTATATTTTTACTAAACAAAAGAACTATCATAACAAGAACAAATTGCTTATAATTTATTTGAGATTAGGTGATCATTGTACTTTTGAATTATGATTTTTAATTAAATATTTCTCTTAGGTCAATGAGGTATAAAATTAATATGTGGAGCAAGCTTTTCTGTTAAATTGATGGTCAAATTAAAATAATATCCTATTTATTTTATTTTGAAGCATTTTTTTAGAAAGGCAATTATATATATGTTTCATATTTGAAATCCAAATATTTATACTGACCTACTATTGGCCTCTACTAATATTATAAATGCCAACACAAAATTTTTGTTTGTATTTGTATATATATATTTTTTAAAGACATTTTTATATGACAGATTGTTATGTACACATGTTTATATTTATATATTTATCTTTTTTATAGAATTATATTTATATGTTTATGTATTTATGCAATTAACACCCAAAAATTAATAATTTTCAAATACATTATTTTCATGTAAATAAAGACTAATTAATTTTAACTAAATTTTTTTACAACAAAAAATAGCTAGTATTTATTTACGTAAATAATTACTATAATCTTTAATACGTACCAACATCAGCATGAAAATCTAGAAAACTATTTCACATTAGAGCTCGAAGTGATCAATAGAAATTTCATAGCACGCTAAGAAATGTGCTGCAATGTTTCCCTCTTTGTTGGCATTGAATATTTTGTGCGTATTAAAATGCTCAAGAAATCTTTTTGTATTCACAATTCA
>JAEMOT010001568.1:46504-76641 GCA_019297695.1 Apostasia ramifera | reverse complement strand
GCCAAAAAACATCAACAAAAATTTCCAGGCACAAAAAAAAACTCCAACCAAACAGAGCCTAAGAGTGCAGTTTTAAGCTTCAAAAATTTTAAAATTCAAGAAAAATCCTAAGAATTGGAATATTTTGAGCTCAATTGAACTTTTGTATGGTCCCTTATTCGATGAAAAAAATCTTACTACCAAAGAAACCTTTCAATTACATCATTGATGCAGTACATCCTAGATATTGACTTCACTGATGCTGTCAGGGTAAACTTGGGGACTGACTTTAACATCTTCAGCCACATTTATTTTCATATTTTATTATGTGTATTTTGGACACTTTTTATTAGCAGATATCTGTATGTTGGGACCTTACATGTAAGAGAGAGAAACACATGTACTTATGTGAAGAGAGAGAATAGGGTGTGAATTGTATTTTGGTGTCTAATTTTGTAATTGGGATTATTTGAGCTTTGGTTTTGAATTATTTCTTTGAGAGAATTACTGGGTCATTTCTTCAAAGGCTCACTATCTACTCTTTAAGGGGCTCAAATTCTCAATTAATTAGAACCTTTAATTGTAGACATCTAGATCAAAGGGATCTAATTAATTAGACTTTCCTACAAATAGAAGTAAGATGACTAATTAAAGAGTTTTTAATTAACCGATATAGAGTACATGGGAGTTACCATTTTTTCTCCCTTTCGTTGCATGCAGACTTTTTCCTTAATTTTTACCTTAAATTGTTATTAAAACCTAGTATTCACTTAAATGATGAATCTGAATCAGCTTTTTGTTTTGCTTCATGAGTTTTCTTCATCAATTACATAAGTTTGAATGGTCTCCCTTAGCTAGTAAGATTTGTGAATGAAGCTAAATTTCACATCTTCATTCCTGAAAGTTAGCTGTTTGTACGTTTATCCCAAGGATTTGACTAACTTATAGTTTAATTATCAAATTTCCTCCAGTTCTTTGTTGGAGCCCATGTTTGCATGACATTTGTAGTTATATTCTATCTAATCATCTTTCATTAAAATAGAATTGCATCAATCATGCAATCATGGTTTCTGAATTGAATAATGTTTTCATTAAAATTAACTTGGTAATTGAACACTTTTCCGGAAAAAAATACAATCAATGATAAGGAAAATGAGCAAACAAAATATCTCCAATTGTTTATCCTCAAAGTGATAATCAATTATTCAATCAACAAGGGAGATCTAAAAATTCAGATTTAAAAAATAAACTCACCAACTGAGCAATTATTCATTCATGAAGTGTATTTACTTACTACCAAAAAAACAGAAGAGACGGATGAGGAAAAATGATGAAAGACAAACAAAGAATCAGAGAACCGCGAGACGTGTAGGAGAAAAGATATATTGTTTACTGTTATAAACTATTCTGCGGAAGAAAACAACTACGATGCTGGAGCGGACAAAACAAAGGAGATGACAATCATACTAAAAGAAGCTAAGCAAGGAATGAGGTATCGTGCAAAGCGTAAGAAAGTTGAAGGCGAAACCCAGAAATCCAGCTCGAACCGTTTATAACGCCAAAATCCTAAAAAATTCTTTTTAATTTTAATTTTTATTATTATGTAAAATGGATTCAAGCAGGATGGGTAAAATGGAGAAATGCTTCTGGTGTGTTGTGCGATAGAAAAATCCCATCAAGAATCAAAGGTAAATTTTATAAAACTGTAGTAAGACCAACGATGATATATGGTGCTGAATGCTGGCTTGCAAAGAAGAAACATACAAATAAAATAAATATTGCAAAAATGAGAATGCTAAGGTGGATGTGTGGATATACACGAAAGGATAGAATGAGAAATGAGTATATCCAAAAGAAAGTTGGTGTTGCACCAATTGAGGATAAACTTAGAGAAAGTCGGCTTAGATGGTTTGGACACCTAAATCGTAGGCCGATTAAAGCTCTATTTAGAAAAATTAAGTTATTGAATTTTGCCCATGTACAAAGAGAAAGAGAAAAACCAAAGAATATATGACAAGAAACTATAAGGAGTGATCTTAATTACTTATACTTAGATAAAAATTTGGTAACTGATAGAGCGCAATAGAAACAAAGGATTCATATAGCCGACCCCACATAGTGGGATTAAGGCTTGGTTGTTGTTGTTGTTGTATTATATAAGAGTGGAGCACTAATTAGTCATACATTAAAACTCTGAGAGAAGGTGATTGAACATAAATTACGTCATGATACTAAGGTATCAGAGAATCAGTTTAATTTTATGTCAGGTAGATCTACTATGGAAACTATTCATTCATTGAAAAATTTAATAAAAAAGTTTAAAGAGAGAAAAAAATACATTTAATTTTTATTTATTTGAAAAATTCTTATGATAAATTCTCAAAGAAAATATTTTGGAGAATTTTAGAAAAGAAAGAAATTTGCACTGCTTATATTCAAGTTATTAAAGATATATATAAAGAAGTTATTACCTGTGTTCGAACACAAGGAAGTTTGACTAAAAATTTTTCAATTACAGTTGGATTACACTAAAGCTCAGCTTTAACTCCGTATCTTTTTGCTTTAGTTATAGAAGTCCTGACTAGACATATCCAAAATGAGGTGTCTTGGTGTATATATACTCTTCACAAATGATATTGTCCTTGTTGATAAAACTAAAGAGGGAGCCAAAGTGAAACTCGAGCTTTAGAAGAATACTTTAGGATGTAAAAATTTTCGTCTTAGTAAATCAAAAATTGAATATA
Source organism: Apostasia ramifera (assembly GCA_019297695.1). Classification (NCBI taxonomy): domain Eukaryota; kingdom Viridiplantae; phylum Streptophyta; class Magnoliopsida; order Asparagales; family Orchidaceae; genus Apostasia; species Apostasia ramifera. The sequence continues at coordinate 73,918 of JAEMOT010001568.1, read as the reverse complement.
TGAAATATACATTTAGACAAGAAAGAAGTATTTATATTGATGATGTGATAATTAGTAATCAAATTATCAAAAAGAGTGAGCGCTTTAGATACTTTAGATTAGTCATATAAAATGATGATGAAATAGATAATAATGCTACTAGCAAAATTTAAGCAAAAAGAGTAAAATAGAGAAATACTTCTGATGTGTTGTGCGACAGAAAATTTTTATTCAAATTTAAGAATAAATTTTATAAAACTATAGTAATCTCAGCGATAATATATGATACTGAATGTTGACTTATAAAAAAAATACAAATAAAATAAGTATTGCAGAAATGAGAATACTAAAGTAGGTACGTGAATATACATAAAATATAGAATAAGAAATGAGTATATTCGCGAGAAAGTTAGAGTTGCACCAATTGAGGATAAACTTAGGGAAAATTGACTTAAATAGTTTGGCCATGTAAATCCTAAGCTGATTAAAGCTACAATTAGAAAAATTGAGTTATTGAATTTTATTTATGTACAAAAAGGAAGAGAGAGACTAAAAAAGACATGACAGTAAATTATAATGAGTGATTTTACTCACTTAGAACTATATAAAAATTTATTAATTAATAGAGCGCAACGAAAATAAAGAATTCATGCAGCCATATAATGAGATTAAGGCTTGGTTGTTGTTGTTGTTGTAGCAAAGCACTATTTATTTTTGTGAAGATAATTTTAGGGGCCAATGAGTAATAGTTTATTTAAAAACAATTTTTGTAATAATAATTTTGTTGAACATTTTTCACTCTCTCACTTGAAAGTAAATTATGTTATATGTTATAATCAATCTTATATTGAGTGCTTTTTATAGATTTCAATGCATGGATCACGACACATTATTATTATGTTCTAATTTTACATGTAGTGTAGATGTTCATTTAAAATAAAATAGGTCAAATGACTACGGGTAATAAAAATAAAGTTCAAATTAAATTGCTATCTCAAATTTTAAATTTATTATGTGAACAACAAATAAATTACTCAATTAAGAAAATAAAAATATAATGCAATTCATGTATATATATAGCCTGAATATGGGTTAAAATAATCTAATTTGTATTTTCAAACACATTTTTACATTTTTATTTGAATATTATAAAAATAATTTAATTAAATAACTTAATTTTAAAAATCATTTGATTTAAACATTAGCTTTATAAAGTTTTTAAGTTAAATAATATTAAATATCTTTTTTAAAAAAATCAGATGTTTTTGTCAAATAATTTTAAGTTATAATTAGGGGCATTTTAGTACTTTTTTAGTTATCTTTGTTTTATTGTTTATTTTATTCCATTCAAGTAACAAAGGAATTGGTATTTCATTCTTCTTAGAATGATGATTCCCTATGAAAATACAATTCCATTCCATCCAAGTAAACATAGAATAAGTGTTTAAGAATCAAAGAAGAAATTAGTTATAAGTTGATCAAATTTTTAAAGAAAAATAATTTTTTGCATAAAAAAGAAACTTACAATGTGGCACTTTAAGCCCATTTCTCCTACTAATTGCATCACAAAGAATCCTACTATCATCTGCAAAACCCCCTCAACTAGGCAATAAATAAACAAATTGCATATTAGGTGTATATACACCAAGCACATTTGTGGTGATCTCGTTTTTGCAGGTTCTATATCTAGGTTCATCTTTTAGAGGCGCTCTAATTTTAATATAGTTCCCATCTAAATCACCTAAGCAGTTGTACATAAAGAAATCAAAGTATTAGCTTTATAAAAGGAAATGCTAATCTTCCTAAACACTGACTAAAGAAAAAGGTTACCTTGAAAAATTTCCATTGATTTTCAGTAGGTTTTTCTAGAACTGCCTTTATGAACAAGTGAGCTTGCAATCATATGGTAGCAAGCATTTAGAACACTATGAAAACATTGACTAACAGTTCTTTCCAAACTCCCAAAATTATACTTGATAATTCTATTTTTGACATGATGGACAAGGATATGCAAAAACATAGCAACTTGTTCATCTATAAGCATAAGTTAGTTGACTTCAACCCGCACATACCCTCCAACATTTCACAAAGTTTGAGAAACGCAGGTTTATCCATTCTAAGTTGTTCAATACACACCACATTATCACCGTACACAAGTCTTCTAATGAATGCATGCTTCTATAGAAATTTATCGCATAAGATCTAACTTGAGGCCGATAAGTATGCAAGGATGATGAAGCACTTAACATAACTAACGAGGAACTAGCAATGGAACAAATTTGCAACCACAAATTTAAAATGCTTACTTTAAAATGCAGTAAGCAATCGTTCCTTTCTTCTCAAATCATTGAAGGTTAATTTCATGCCATCCATAGCTGCATGAACATAATTAAGCATAAGTAAATCACAGGAGTCATATACAATTATCTTACCAAACAAATTAAATTAAATATAATATATAAGAAATTAAGATTAACAATGTAGTCATGCAATAGCTTGTTGTGCCTTTGTATGATGGCAATAACAACTATATAGTTGCCACTAATTAACTATACATAACTACATAACAATTAAGAGACTAATTATACTCACAAATCTTAAACTTATAAAATGATTCAAACAAACTTTGATATCATTAATTCCTTACATTATAAATAAAGCCAAACAAATCTAGATAATGCCTCTAACATTATAGATCACCCAGTTCAGATGAAAAAGAAAACTTAGGCTTTGATTGGTTGGAGGAAAAAAAAAGATTTGGAAATTTTTTGTGAAAATTTTTAGAAAAATATGTATGATGTGAAATAAAGTGAGTTGGTTATATTAAAAATTGTGTTGGATGTGAAACAAAGTAATGTTAGAATTTGTGTAGGATGAGATATAAAATAATTTTTAAAGATCTTTTTTTTTAAATAAATTTAAGATTTTGGCTATGGCTAAAATAACCTATTTTTTTAGCTAGTTGCCAAACAGGGCCTTAGACCAAAATTGGCAACATCGAGAACTGCACATAATGCTGCAGTATTGATGGAATCCCAGTTCCTAGTTCTTCCATGGTCATGATCTCTTCTAAGATGTGATATGAAAAACCAAATGGCAAAAGCTAGAAGAAAAGTGAGATTAAGGGCGTGGATCATGCTTCTTTGAATGTAGGGATTTGCCAGATTGAATTCTTGGCTGTTGATCAAAGAAAAGTAGCCTGTGATGTGGAATTCAGATAAGAGCAAAAGATGGAAAACAGAGAATCCTGCAAGAGAAGGTGAAGCTTACGTCTTACAGAGGCCATTTTCAGAGAGCTAAATGACACTGAAGAGACAAGTAGATCAATCTTAACTACTATTGAGCAATTATTTATGGAGATAATTAATGGGAAGAGGAAGAAGGCCACTATTTATTTGTCATGGGCATGTGAGTGATAGCCAATTGTAGACTTAAATTTAACCAAATATTGTTAACTTGAAGTGCCACAAGGGGAACGAAGCGAGAGACTGTAAACATGTGAAATTGTTCATAATGATTGCCAAGTTTATGATATTCTAATTTTGAAATTTTAGCACTACTTTGTTTTATTGAAATGTGAAATGGGAGGGAGAGAGTGTAAAGATATCAAAATATTTGATACTCCCACAACACAGTCCTAATACAGTTCAAGATGAACAAATTGGAAAAGGGGATCCATGAAAAACTTCAATCAGCGTAATATTGAGACACAAAACTAGAGAGAAAGACAAACCTAAAGAGATAGAGCCTCTCTGAGAAAGAGGAGGAATGCGGCGCAAACCAGCGGCGAAACGACGAACCAGAAGCGAGAGAGGTACGACGGTAAGTTAGGAATGCCGGGAGAAGGCGAATAGTGGTGGTGTCGCGCCGAGCGGATGTGCAGCATCTGCCGAGGGTTGGCCGAGCAGTGGAGTCTCCGCGCCTTAGCTGCGAAGCCGAGATGCCGCACGGTGAAGCAGAGACGCAGCAGGCAGAGCGGAGATTCAGCGAGCTTGGGAGAGCTGAGGAGCGAGCGCGGCGGGGCTGAGAGGAAGCGCGCTCACCGCCGCACACGGCGGAAAGGAAAAGCCGGGCGGAGACAAGAAGCAGGGCGCGGCAGAGCGATCGAGCGGGCCGTGTGCGAGAAATTAGGGCAAATTGCTAATAGAGAGATCAGGGGTAATTTTGGAATGAAAAGATTATTCTAAATTCTAATGGAATAGCCATTCTTTTGGGGATACTTTTTTTTAAATAATATCTTTAATTAACTAATTAACACTATAGAAAAATTAACAAAAGAAGCATATTTCTAACTTTATTAGCATGATGCCGTTAATTATTTCAAAAGTCATCTGTCACTTGGGCAGTATATTTCTAACGCCATTAATCTAATATCATTAATTGATTCAGAAGTCGCCCACTGCTCGGGACTTCCGTAATACAGAAGTCGCCTAAACACTGAGCGACTTCTCAAATCACAGAAGTCGCCCACCCACCAAGCTACTTTTGTATGATGGAAGTCACCCGATGGGCGGGCGACTTTATCTTTATCTTTTTTATTAAATATTATTTGAGAAATATTACTTTACTTTTTTGTATACTTTATTATATAATAAGTCTTCGCAGAGGAGTTGTATTTTTTCAACATAGTATTACTTTTAAATTTAAAAATAAAATGAGTATGTATTTCATCATATTCTTCAATTATAAGTTTTGTATTACACAGGTTTTTGGTAGGCTGAAAATTTTGAAAAGCGACATCATTATATAGAAAACGTAAATATGCATCTTCTGTTTTTATCCATATTCTATCATGCACATCCTCTATATTCATCATATCATTTTTATATTATTTTTCATCATTTGTTTCATCTATATGCTCTTTTAAGCTAGAGTATCCACATTTATATCCAGATATATTTTAAATTTATAACAAAAGAATATATAATATATAAAATATAAATGAAATAAAACAAGTACATATAACTTGCATTAGAGCAAATTTTTAAATGAGCTTAAATTTTTTAATATATAATTTTAGACACATGACATGACATATATTTATTTATAAAAATAATTAATCTATTTATTTGTAAAATTTAATTTTAATAAGATTAAAATTAAATTTAAATGAAAATATTTTTTTATTAAAAATTTTGAATAATGTGAAATAATGTTTGTTATTTTGTTGGAATATATAAAAAAATATAATATAAAATAATTATTATTTTAATATATGTGTCAAATATAATTAATTTTTAATATTAAATTTTATATATGATTTGATATATTTATTTAAAATTAAATTAGTTTAATTTTAATATTTTAAAAAAAAGTTGGGAAGGCACAGCAAGTAAGATGAATGTTATTTATTTAAGGGTAAATTGCATCCAGCCCCCCACGCTAGAAGAAAGTTACAAATTAATGCCAATTTTTAAAAAATCTCAAATTTTAATTCCCTATGATTGTAAAAACATTCTAATCTTGATTCTCTTTCAAAATCTCACATTTTTCATTTGCCTTTCCCAAAAAAAAATGTAAAATTTTATTATTTTAAGTAATTTAAATAATTTATGTATTTTCAATAATCATTGTAATCGCATAACATTATCCTTATTTATAAATTTAACAAAAATCTAAAATTTAACTTCTCTTCTTTCTTATTTTCACCTTTTTAAAAAATTGAAAGTTTAGAAACATAAATATTAATATTTTAAAATAATATTTAAAAAAAACTAAGAGTTGACTATTAAAAAATAATCTTATAACAAATAAATAAAAAATTAATAATTATATTTTAATTGAGACCAAATAACAGTATTTTTACAACCACGAAGTTCAAATTGAAATTTTTAATAAGATCAATTTGCAATATTTTTCTGAACTAAGGGGGTCAAATATAATTTACCCTTTATTTAAGCTTTGAAAAGTATTTTTGAAAAATTCATAAATTCAACTACTAGAATTTTTTAAAGAAAAATGAATCAGATTTGGCAAGTGACGCCCCATATAATGACTAAAAAAACATAGCTAAAATTTTATTTTATTTAAAAAAATATTTAAAATCTCACAAAACAATCAATTTGTTTCAATTTTTATATAATTTTAAATAAATAAATCAATTTTATTTTATATTCAACATAATTTTTAACATAACTAACGATCCTGACATCTCTATACCTCACCTGGAATTTATTTGTACAGATTCATCAAAATTCTTTTACATTAATATACGCTCAGGAATTCTCTGGTTTTCTGGAAAATTATATTGTTGGTTATCAGTATTCTAAATTTCGAAACATCAGCTACCTCTGATTCATGATCATCGCTGCAGCAATTAACAAAAGCCCTTCTCGGGTGCAAGATTTTTTGCTCAGGCATTTCATGTCTTGGAATCATTATGCTGCTCATTTTTGTGCTCCATTATCATCGATGATAATTCATACTGAGGTATTTATATTATCTAAAGCACGACTAGCTTATCATTTGTTATTCAGGCATCGTACAACATGTATGATTCCCATTTCAAAACTTCAACCATCGCACCCGAGGTTTCGTCACCTCGTACATTCATTATCCTCATTATCCATATATGGAGGTCACTGAGCCTAGTTACGCCTGACAGGCGAGGTTTTCTCTCAATACTTGGAACCTTTCTATAAGCCCACCTGGCTAGCGGAGAGCCAGAAGAGCCTGCTCGTAACCTTAGGACAGTCCCTGCTATCTACTTATGATACAGGTCCCCCGTAAGCAGAGTGTCTTCGCCTCCCACTAGGATCTGCCGCTCTAACGGAGGTCAGCCCATGCCTCAAGTACAAACATCGACCACGATGTTTCGGACGATCTAAGTCCTTTTGGCATTAGGTCAGATAACTCCTCCTAAGTAGGATCTTCTCTATTATCATTACTTGTTTCTTGTGCAGATGTGTAAAGGAGTATGATTTTAAGATAAATTTAAAGAAATATCTTATCAGTTCTATTTTATTCTTAATCTGCTGCAAAGGGAATCAACCAGATTGTTTCTCAATCAGATGTTATATTTTCAAGTGCTCTTTCCACTAGGATCTGCCGCTCTAATGGAGGTCAGCCCATGCCTCAAGTACAAACATCGACCACGATGTTTCGGACGATCTAAGTCCTTTTGGTATTAGGTCAGATAACTCCTCCTAGGCAGGATCTCTTCTATTATCATTACTTTTTTCTTATGCAGATATGTAAAGGAGTATGATTTTAAGATAAATCTAGTGAAATATCTTATCAGTTTTATTTTATTTCTTAATCTGCTGCAAGGGGAATCAACCAGATTGTTTCTCAATAAGATGTCATATTTTCAAGTGCTCTTTCCACTAGGATCTACCGCTCTAACGGAGGTTAGCCCATGCCTCAAGTACAAACATCGACCACGATGTTTCATACGATCTAAGTCCTTTTGGCATCGGGCCAGATAACTTCTTCTAGGCAGGATATCCTCTATTATCATTACTTTTTTCCTATGTAGGATTATAAAGGAGTATGATTTCAAATTAAATCTGGGGAGATGCTCTATCAATTCTTTATTATTCCGGACCTGCTATGGTAGAGATTACTCAGTTTACTTCTCAATCAGATATATCAAAGTTTCAAGTACTCTCTCCACTCAATCAGCACAGCCTAAGCTCTTTGAAGTGGCAACTACATACTGGCTTTCTAATGACATCATATCAAAGTCTCAAAAAATCTGTCGGAATCAGATTAACATGTATCAAAAGACTACAATCATATTTTATACAATTCAGAATTGCTCAAGGTACTTGTTCATTTTACATTACAAAAAGCAGGAATGTAAAGAGAACTTTTCATTCATTCATCTTTCAAAATATAAAGATTGAGGTTACAATTATTTTCCGCTTACATCTAAGAAAGAGGACCCTTACTGACCTTATCCAAAAGATAAAATATCTATTGGATAAGATCATCAGTAATGTCTAGTCCCTCTTTCTAGTAAGTAGGATTAGCGCCCAAGCATGGGATGGGATCCACTCCCGAGAGGTCATCCGCTATGATCTTGCCCTCTCGGATCAAAGTGGAAGCCAAACCTTCCCATGCTCTCTTGATCCCATCTAACCACTCCTTCCTGCAGGGCAAACTTATTTTGTAGGCCTCCATAGCTGCTGCAAACTTCTCTGCAATGGTGGCCTCCTGGTTTTCAGCGACCTTGCTCAACTTCTCTCGCAGGGCCTTATTGTCCGCCTTCAGTTGGGTTTTCAAGGCTCTTATTTTCTTACCCTGTTGTTGAATTAGACGGCCCAGCTTGATCACCTGCTCCTCCACCATCTCAATAACCTCCTTGCGGAGCTGGGTGGCTGGGGGCTGCCATCCACCTGGGGGCTGCCCGATGTTTCAAAATATCAGAGTGCACTACCCACCTTCTCTCAACTACCATGCTCGATGTTTTGAAATATCGGAACACACTCATTCCTCAACTATCATTTCCCGACGTTTCACCTGTTTGACGGAATATCGTGGACGACAATAGTTTGTTTTGTTTTGTAGAAATTTTTGACTTTTATTTGCTGCTTAGGGATTTTATCCTATGCTTTATGCTTTCATTTACTTATGAATTCTTATTCTTTTCTTTTTGATGATCTCATAGTATCTTTTCCAAACAAAAGAGAAAGGAAATAAAAAATGGAAAACACAATAAATAGAATTCAACTAGTTAACAACTTTTCAAAGAATATACTTTCATTCATAGCAAAACTTGTAACAATTTACATTTTCATGCACCCTCACATATTTTTCTCTGAATATAGGATTTTAGGGACTGTTGGGGGAGAATGCGAATCAGCTGGGTGGCGTCCTGGTTTTATCCTTGGGCAGCGTATCCACCACTGCGACGGTTCGCATGCTAGGACCCACATTAATGTTCGCACTCTGTAATGCGGGAGGCTGATGTTAACGTGTGGTTCCAACACTACATCTCAGCCATACACATGGCACCTCGAAAGGCACGCTAATTCTCTATCATGATGATCTCCCACCTAATCAATAGGCTTTACTTTTGCAGGTCTCAATCCTCAACCCCGACGATTCAGCCTTCCCAAACCTCATCAACGAGGATTGAGCTACAATAGTCCCCTAACATCGGGCACGATGGTTCGAGACCTCCCCAAACATCGGCCATGATGTTCCGGCCACGATGTTTTGACCACGAGGTTTGGTATCGTCGAGCACGAGGACTGTCTAATTTGATCATCCATTGCCCTTTTAGAAGAGCTATGCCTTCGGTTCCGATGATCAGCTCTTGCAATAGCATCGACGTCAACATGTGGTCCAAGCCGTAGCTGTCGCGCCCCTCCAGACTGACACCAGTACAATCCGTACACGCCAAGCCGCCACACTCTGTACACATTTCATACCTAAAGTACGCTACCTCAGCTAAAGTCAAATCGCCGAAGGGGGGAAGCCGCCCTCCTGACAAGATAACTCTAGCTTGCCCTATACTCGCGATATGCAGGCTATCATTGCAAGCTAACTATAAATACTCCTGAACGAGCTTCAGGCGAGAGGTTGGATCCGCCAGACCTCTTCTCCCCTGCTGTTTTCTCTCTTGTACTGAGCCCAAGCGGCTCTTCTTCTTGAGATATAGTGAAAAACATCAAGCTAATCCAATGAACATAGGAGATTTACTCCATGAATCACCTTAAATCTTTGTGTGCTCTTCTGAATGCTTTTCTTTCTCAGTTAAGCCTTAATCACCAAGCTTAGCCCTCTGCGTACCGCTGTCTCTCGGGACCCCCTACTTCTCACGTCAACAACTAGAATATGTTCATGTAACAAGAAATGCAGCATTACAGCTCCAAGGAAGTCAAGAACATGCTAAAATCACTAAAGCATCATGTGAGAATTAATGTTCGCAATATAAGAATTTGATTCATATGAGTAAATCTCTCAAGAAAGCTCAAAATGAAGAAGAGGAGGAGGAGGAGAGACTGCTGAACCTTGGAAGGTCGCACCGATTAGCTTTCCATCGCCACTTGGTGTAAAGCCAATCGGGCCTGCCGTTTTCCGCGCAGCAGAAACCCTCATCCATAAAGGGGCAATCCTTCGACTGATAAAGCGGGTGTACCCTTCTTCTTCCCAAACCCATTTCCCCTCAGACAGATCGCACCATTCTCCTCTTCTTCCCCTTGCTCCAAACCCGGCGCCGCAGCCAGGGACAGCGACTCCGGCGACGACCACCTCGCGGTAGCGAAGAACAAGATGCAGGGGGCTAGCGCCGCCCTCCCAATGGAGCATTTCACCTAAATCCTCCGCCCTGGGGTGACGCCACCCCCATCAACGGGCAAAATGTCTGCTATTCTTCAAGCTAAGCTTTTCTTCAAATTGGAGAAGAAGAGTCTCTCTGTCTCTCTCTCTCTCTCTCTCTCTTAAATAGATTAGTTTAGATTGTATATAATTAGATGGGATCAGATTAGAGTAATCTATTTATAATTTTTGCTGATCAAGTTGGCAAGTCAAACCGTCCAGTTTATTAATCGAGTTAAGTTGTAGTCATTAATTATAACTCATTTAATGATCAAGTTAAATTGAGCTATTTGAGTCAGATTTATAAATACTCATACCCGTTCTGCTATATATTATTCATTACCCATAACCGCCCCATACCCGTTTTTGCCCCGCCCCGCTCCTATTTTAGTTTTCACAAACCCGTACCCGCCCTACTCCATTTCCTCACTAATGTTAATGAAAATTGAATTATTTTACTCTATTTGAAACAACAAAAATTGTAGCCACATGGTGAATATTACACTATGAAAATAAGGTCTTATATTTCTTATTTTCAATGTACTTTTTTTATTTGACTCTATATAAGCTTATATAAGAATAGATAAAAATATAAGCATAATGGGGCGGGGTGGGTTACGGGTCGCGAGTAAAATTTGAGTACCCATACCCATCCTATTAGGAGCGGGTCGAGGTAGTTTAATCGAGTACAGGTACAAATTGCCACCCCTACCTATTTTACAACCTTTATTATTAACTAATTTTTTATCAAAAGAATTTTTAAAATAAAAAATCTTATCAAAGAAAAAGAAATATAAATATATTTTTTTAAGTCAATCACGGTCTATTCTCCTAGCCCAGTAGGAAAGGAGTTTGCTTGGAAAGCAGAGGTCTCAGATTTGAACCACACTATTATTGAGAAAAATAGTAACTCGTGAATGGCTTGAGTATGGCTATCACTGGCTTAATATTATTGCTCTGTCTAACATAACTTCAAGTGATGTGTCAGTATCGAAAAGAGATTGGATTCAACTTATGGGCATTAAAGACACAATATAATAAGTAAATTAGTTGTATTTTTTTTCACCAATTTAAGTTTTTAGAAGAATTGATAACATCAAGAATCTTAACAATTGGTATTAGAGTATATCTTAGGTTTAAATTTCGGTAATACGCTAAGTGACTAGATGGTCTAGCATTGCTTGACATAACTTTGAGTGATATACTATTATTGAAAAGATATTTTGGTGGGGACATAGATCAGCATCGAATTGGATGGCTAGGATGACATCATGTGCTGAATCAAAATTCAAATTTAAATTAATTAGAGCTATTAAAGATTTCCATATTAGCTTTATTTAAATTTATTTTGATTTGATTCAGAGCATATCTGGAAGATTTGAAGACTCACCACATTTGGAGCTGATTTTATTTTATTGTAATAGAATTAGTTCCATATTTGCTTTTATTAATTTGGTATTTTATTTTCTGCATTTAATATTGTATTTTTAAATTTCTACATGTGATCTCTCTATATAAAGAGGTCGCCTTACATTGTAAAAGATAGAGTAGTGTGATGAATGAAATTATGTTTGAGTTTTCTCAGAGCCTAGATCCGGGTTAAAGGGTCGATATTCCGGTGAAGGAAAGGGTAGGGTTAGCCTTTGGTGAGAATCCCCAAATTAGCCTAGTTATCCCCTTTTCAAAAAAAAAAAAAAAATCTAAGTCCCTTGATATAATTTCCCNGCCCGCCTGCGTGCCTGCCTGCCCGAGCGCCCGCCTCGCGTGCCTGCCTGCCCGCCCGTTTGCACTTTATCCGCACGTCGCCGCATCAAATCAGCTAATCATCGTCCGTGATTTTTTTTCGACTCAAATCACTGGTAAATTCTTTTTGAACTCAATTAACCTGATTATTTGATTTCTATATAAATTATTCGCTTAACTTGAATTATTTATTTGGCTCTAATTGTGTGACCTGATATTTTTGTGTGTCAATTACTGTTGGATTTACNCTTTTCAAAAAAAAAAAAAAAATCTAAGTCCCTTGATATAATTTCCCAGCCTTTCCCATTCTTCCTCTCTGCCGGTTAGAGAAATCGCCCGCGTCCGCCTGTGCCCGCACCCGCGCGCCCCTCCGACTNCTGTGAGACGTCTGTCCTAAATTCCTGAACCTTGGATCTGATTTATTGAATTTAAATTGACGCCCTAATCTAAATTGATAAATTCTTATTTATCATACGATCCATTTTAATTTTAATTTTAAAATATCTTAATTCACGAGATTCAAAATCTTATTTATCATATAATTTATCTAGAAAATATTTTTCTCTTAATTAAAATAATTTGCCAATTAATTTTGCTGAATATAAATATAAAATATTATTGACATCCATTTTCCATTCCGCATCATATTTGTTGACGTGAAATGTAGGAGATCCCAAGAAACATAAAAAAAAGAGAGAGTCCTGGGAGACAGCGGCGCGCAGAGGAATAAGCCCGTCAGTCAAAGCTTAAGAGGAAGAGAGAGTTTGGGGCATCCAGAACAGCACACAGAGAGATTTAAGGTGGTTTAGGGAGGAAATCCCCTACGTCCATCGGGCGATCAGCGAAGAAATTTCACTAAAGAAAAAAGATAGCCGTGAGGGCTAATACAATATTTGGGAAGGAGAGAGAGAGAGAGAAAGCTCCTTAGTTGGGGCTCTAATATAGTGAGAATGGGAGAACTAGGAAAGTTGCTTGCACTTTGGCCGCTCTTATTGTTTCTCTCCTCCTGGATATATCCTGTTTGAAGACTGTTCAAGGGTATTTATAGGCGATGGACTGTATAGCTTTGTCCTGATTTTTCGGAGAAAAGGAGGTGAACAAGCTCTGAGCTCGCGCCGCTTGTCGGCCGCTGGAGGGACCGAAAGCAGCAATAGGGGAGCATGATCTTTTAATATTGATACTGCTTGTGGGGATCTGTGACAGCTGAAGCATGCGAATCCTTGATTTGTGCGTCTTAGATAAAAGGTGTCTTGTACGGGGAACGGCTTGGTCGGGTCATGCTAACGGTGACAGGTACAACTGCGTAATATCATCATCGATGTTAGTAGGGATGATCCTGATTCATTGTGGACGGGGCTTGATTGAACCCTCGTGGCCGAGGTTTGACTGAGGTCTGAAACCTGTGAGAACAGATAAATGAATTAGTAAATAAATAAAAGCTAAATGCCAGTTTGACGCCACATATATGACAGGGATGCAGCACTAGAACCACGTGTTAATAATATTAAATTCAACTCATGAGCACTGAGCATATAATATAATAAGTAAATTAGTTGAATTTTTCTACTAAAAAAATTCTTAACGGAGCCCACCACATTAGGTCTCAATCTTAGCTGTGGGCCCGCTTTTGCAAATGAGTGAAACTGTAGGTCAAACAGTTGGTCTCTTTAGAAAAACCCTCGCCTGTTGGCTGTTCCTTTCCTCTCTCCTCTGTCTATTTATATATAAGGAAAAACCCTCGCTTGTTCCTCTCTCTCGCTCTCTCTCTCTCTTCTCTGCCGCTATCGACCTTCATTAACCGTAACTCATTCGGTTCTCCGATTTGATTTCTAACGTGCTGTGGAGTGGGACTGAATCCCCGATTTCTCTGGGATCTACTTCGTTTGATTGTGGTTATGCGGATTTCATGTTGATCTCTGCTCCTTGGTGAGATTGATTTCGATTTATTTGAGCTTTCGTGAAGATTATCCACTGGTACTCTTACTGAAAAATTTAATCTTTTTAAACGAAAACTTGTAAATAGGGAGCTTTTGATGTTTCTATCAAACCAGTCGTCCTACTCGATTTTTTCCTCATTGAATTTGGTCCCTTCATCAAATTGATTTAGTTCCCTGCGAATGAAATTTGGTAAAATCTTGGTAAGCTTAGAGTACCACTGTAAACGTATGCTTGATTTATTCCTATCGTATTTGCCATTTTTTCATGTCATATTGATTTTGGTATGGTGAGCATACACATATCAATTTAGCAAATTGTGCATTTCCATCCAATTTTATTGCAATATGGTGCATATCTTCACTTTAAATGGCTAGTCTTAGTTTTGAGTTGTTCTGAACTCTCTTTGTTTTCCATTGTTATGCTTAGCTAGTTGAAGAGGAAAATATGTCCAATCCTTTTTATTAACTCGCTCTATTTAATGTTCGAGCAAATTGAAATTTTTTTTTCTGGAATTTAAACAATGTTGGAGATGCTTGTTTTGCATAAAATCACCACCAATTAAGTGGTAGATGCTGGATGCGACAAGAAGCTTCAATCCCAAACTTGTTATGGCCAACCATATGGATTTCTCCTCCATTTAGGCTTATTTAAAGCAACGAACTTTAGTAGTGCGAGTCAAGATCATGTATAATGGGCATATATATATACCACACTAATTTCGGCCTTTCCTTTCCTCTCTTTGCTACTCTGACTTGCTCCACTACAATTGGTTGAAATTCAAATAGTGATAAAGCATTATACTTCCACCCTTTAAGACAAAGATCTGGTTGTAATTCCACTCACCTCTTTCATTGATCTTGGAACTGATGAATTCATTATGTAATTCTTCTATTAAATATGCTACTATTTTCTTTTGTGTCCATTCTATATTCTATTGGATGAGCCTTATTTGTTTCAATTCCTATTCTATATAGTCCGTGCTCTAGAGACTAGAATAAATATCTGAAGAGGTAGAATCATTTTGATTGAGATGACAGGACCGTTCTTTGTGATTCTTGGAACCAAGCCAATTTTGGAGCAGCTTTGTGACAAAGAAACCAACCAGCAAAAAGCATTAACGATGCATCTGTTTACTGACTTATACATCTCCATGTATTCCATGAACATTTTCTATGATCTCTTATGTGCATGTTGGTAATATCTTCAAAACAAGTAAAACCAATTGTTCCACCTTTTCAGTTGCTACCTGTTTAGAGTTAATTTTTCTTCTTCTTTTCTTTGCCAGATGATGAGTTCTGTGATGGAAACACCAGATGCTACTGGCTCTGAGATTAATGAGGTGAAGATAAATGAGATGAATGGGGCATTGCTTGTAGATAATGAAGGACATCAGGTACGGAAATTATCTCAACCTAGTAAAAGTACTTGTAGCTTCAACAATGGCATTTGCTGTTTGTTCTTTTTGTGATTTTGCTTGTAGCTTCAACAATAGCATTTGCTGTTTGTTCTTTTTGTGATTTTGCTTGTAGCTTCAACAATAGCATTTGCTGTTTGTTCTTTTTGTGATTTTGCTTGTAGCTTCAACAATAGCATTTGCTGTTTGTTCTTTTTGTGATTTTGCTTGTTTGATCACCTTGATGATGGAGATTGTGTGGAAGAATTGTTACAAAAGATTCTCTTTAATAATATTTGGATGTTTTGCTATTTGCGTGGAGCTTATTTTTGTTTCATTTATATTTGGTATCTTTTTGATTTTATATATTTTTATTGTTTTTTTAGTTTTTTTCTTTAGTACTCTATAGAATTCTATGAACTAAACGAAGTATGTTGCCTCAATGCCTCCCCAAGATCTACTTTTGTTCCCTTCCTTCCCTCTATTCTCTTCTTCTCACTTTCTATTTCTCCTTTTCTTTTCTTTACAACTCTACCTGTTCTAATAGCACTAGTTCCTTACTCCAGGAGATGGTTAATGGTTTTGAGAAGGAGGAGACAAAGGGGACAGTTGTTCATGATAGCAATTTTGATGAGAAGACACCTTGCATAGGAATGACATTTAAGACCTATGACGAAGTCTCGAATTTCTATAAGCAATATGCTCTACATGTAGGGTTTGGTGTGACGGTCAAAAAGTCATGGTTTTCAAAATCTGGGGTATGCAGGAGATTGATTCTCGTATGTTCAAGGGGGGGCAGTGGACGTGCAGATGCATGTTATAAAGCAAGACTCACTGCAAAAACAAACTGTGAGGCTATGGTTGGTGTAAGGATGTGGGATGATGGCTTGTTGCACATAGTTGAAACTAATCTTGAGCATAATCACCCTGTCAGCCCATCAACAGCACAATCTCTAAGATGCTACCAGAAGATGTTATGCAAGGTGAGTCCTATACAGTCTGCTGGGCATAGGAATTCGCAAGTTATCGGCAAGGATTGTGGATATGCAGCTCAAATTGGGAGGCTCAAACTTGGAGAAGAGGATGCTGCAGCCATTCATGAATTTTTTGCTCGCATGCAGAACAACAATCCAAACTTCTTTTACTCGGTGGATTTGGACCAACATGGTCGTATGAGGAACTTATTCTGGGCCGACGCAAGGTCCAGGGAAGCATCTCGGTATTTCGCCGATGTTTGTACTTTGGATTCATCCTGCTTGACCGAGAATTATGATTTGCCTCTCGTTGTATTCAGTGGAATGAATCAGCATGGTCAAATTGTTCTGTTGGGTTGTGGGTTGTTGTCAAATGAAAATGTTGAGACATACATTTGGTTATTTAGGACTTGGTTAACTTGTATTGTGAGCAGCCATCCTAATGCTTTCATCACAGACGACTGTAAGGCCATTCAAAATGCAATCGTGGATGTGTTCCCTGAGATCCGGCATCGCCTTTGCTTATTTCACATATTTAAAAAATTTCCTGATAAATTAAAAGGAAGTGCAGATTTCATGGCGATTAGGAAAGCATTGAAGAAAATTGTATATAATTCTTTGGAACGCAATGAGTTCGAAGATAAATGGATGAAAACTATCGGTGAATATGGACTACAGGACAACGAGTGGCTTAATGCATTGTACGAAAATCGGCATTCATGGGTTCCTCTTTTTCTCAAAGACACATTTTGGGCAGGCATGTCTGTTGCACAGCGTGGTGAGAGTTTAACCTCTTATTTTGATGGATTTGTGTTTCCAAGGACTACTATCAAGCAGTTTCTTGGTAAATATGAGACAATCATTCAAAGTAAGTACAAGAAAGAATCACAGTCTGATTCAGAATCATTCCACAAGGCTCCTTTGATAGTATCAAAATATTACATGGAAGAGCAACTATCCAAGCTTTACACTCTTAATATGTTCAAAAAATTCCAAGATGAGCTAAAGGCCACCATGTATTGTCATGCTTCACCAATTAAGATAGATGGGCCTCTTCAAGTCTTTGAGGTCAAAGAATGTTCATACATTGAAAACGGTAGGAGGACAGAGAGCAAGGATCATGAAGTTTGTTTCAATTTAGAAGATCTTGCAGTTCATTGCATATGTGGTTTCTTTCAGTTTAATGGAATTCTATGTAGACATTCATTGTCCGTGTTTAAGTTGCAACAAGTATTTGAAATTCCACCTCAATATATTCTAGACCGTTGGAAAAAGGATTGTAAGAGATTGCATCGTTTGGCTCATTATACTGAAGATGTAATGCCAAATAACATATTGGGGCGTTATGATTACTTGTCTAGGCGTTTTCTTCAACTTGTAGAAATTGGCTTCTTATCGGAAGAGAGGTTCCAGGTGGCATTGAAGCTAATGAGAGAGCTAGAGATATCCCTTCTGGATGACATGGAATGCCGAGACAAGCAGCCTAGGCTTCTCTCTTTCGAGACTCAAACTAGTCAATGCATTCACGATCTACTTTCGTCACAATTTGGTATCTCGAAGGTTAATAAAAGTCCTAGTTCTTTGCATGCCAAGCGAAGAGGTAGGCCACCTAAAAAGATTAAAGAAGCTAATGTAGAGATGTTAGTCCATGCAAATAAGGAGCAGGTAATTGTTTATTAGAGGCATTTGGAGAACATAAATAAAAAAGTAAAAAATAACATTAGCTATCAAACTCCTAAATCTTGCTACTTTGTAATATGATATGAATTACCCTTCATTTAACTTCCATTTATGATGCTTAGTATTTTCTGTTCAGGGTTCAATTATCAAGTTAATAATCAAGTGTTTTAGAAAATTTAAGTACATGTATGGTGTTTACACATGAACAGTACATTTTGTACTGGAATAAAAAAAGAAGTCTGACCATTATGTGAGAGTATAAACTGAACCTGAAAGTGGTAGTTTGAGCTTCTTTAATGGAAGTAGAGCTGTTTTTGATATTGTATTTACTTTTTTAGAGATATTTATATATATGTGAATTATATGATTTGAATATTTTTTTCTTTTTGTTTTTGGTTATTATTATATGTAACAATATTTGTTTAGCAAGTTTCTTCATCAATGACCAGGATTTTCTAAGATCATCTCTGCTTGGAAATGACAACCATATTCTACAAGCTTCCTCAGCTGCTTCACATCTTGATGCACATGCAGCATCACAAGGAGGCATTGATTTAATGGTTTCTCATGTCTTTTTTTCCCCCTCTTTCTTCACTATGTAATTGTGAGCACCAAGATCAGTTTACTCCTTTTTTTCAACCTTTATTTTTTTCAGGAAGAAGTTAATCCAAATGATATGTCATTTGGTACACATTTTGGTGTTCATGTTAACCATCAACACCTGATGGGAGGTCAAGAAAGCATGCAACAAAGTCACTTAATGCAGACAAAGGTGCCTTTTTTCCCCTACATTTTTGGTCTCTTATTTTTTAAGTTTACCTTGGATTGCATGCTTAGTGCTATTAGCATCCAGTACAAGTTTAGATAGATACTCGGGATATATATTTTCTGGGAAAGTTAACACACCTGCCACAATGAACAAGCTAATTTACATATTTCCCATCGAATCAGATGAAGACTCACATATTATGGTGTACGTAAAATTACAATGACACGCCATGCCATTGTTACTTTATGCACTATGCTTAACCCATCATTTAATTGGTAAAAGATCTAAATTGTTCGAAATAAAGATAAAACAAATCTTTTCCTTTCCTTCCCCAGCCTCCTCTAGTCATGCATCTTACCGATCGCCACTCCCCTTCTGCCGTAATTCAATCTCTCTCTGTCTCCTCCCGCCAGCATTTAAGCCCCTCATCTCCAAAAGAGATAGAGAATCTTTAGCATCAACACCCCACCGCCATTTCTTCTTCCTTCTTCCTTTGTAGCTACCCTTTCACCCTTTTTCCCCATTGCCTGTGTACAAGTTGTCGGCAAAGAAAAGTTGGCATCTCACTAGAAATTGGAGGTGGTTACCGGTGTGGATGGTTTTGTACAAAACCCTAACTCTAAATCCAATGACATATCTTGTAAAATTTGATGAAAGTTGTAACAAAATATTCTCTTTTTTTTTAATTATGATGACAACAGAAGTTAACGCTGGTGTGCATATGTGATATAAACTTGGTTTATGGTGTACGAAAAGTAATTCAGCTAGAGTTAATGAGAAATGTGTAAATTAGGTAGTTTACTGTGGCATGTACATTATCACCCCTAAATTTTATTTTATTATTTCTTGGCAAATTTCCATGCATTGATAATGTTTACTTATGCTCATCAGTATGACCAACAAGCCTTCCAGAATCCAGCAAGGATGCAGTGGCTTTATCAACAGAATTATCAGGTCTTTACCTACCTTGTATTTATTTTTCTTTCTATATGCCTTTTTACTGTGTTTAGGTCTAAGTATTGTTGTGGGCACCATATTAGGTTTTCCTTGCTGACCTAAAAGTTACAAAAAATCAAATCAGGAAATAGCCCTTTCTTTTTATAGGGTAAATCTGTGAATGTCAACTTTAGGAGTTTCATGGTTCGAGATACACCTTTAATAGTTAAGCAGCATATTGAGTATTGTTATTGGCACAACGGTTAAGTTTGCATTACTGATTCCTACGAGTTGCAATACTCAAATTTCAGAAAATAGCTATTTTGTTTTTAGACTTCATTGTTTGTTTGGAGTTTTTTCTTTTTTCTTTTGGATTAGAAAGAAAACATATGTTGTTTCATATGTATGATGTAAGATATTTATTTTAGTTAATGTTTGGATTTACGTAGGATGTGAGATAAAATTGATTTTTTTATTGAAAAATGTGTAGTTTTAATGGTTAGATTTGTGTAGGATGTGACATAATTTGATTTTTTTTTTAATTAAATTTTGTGTTGGACGTGAAATAGATATAAAAGATTAAAGAGGTATATTAAATCTATGCACATAAAATCTCCTTGTAGCTCTTATTGTTTTGTCTCATAGCACTCGGTACATCATTGTTACAAGTGTAGTCTTCTATCGAGCATTGCTTTTGGTTTGACAGTTATGTTTCACCATATTATTACTTGCATGTCATTAAAAATTTAACTAGAAAATGGTTTTTTTATATTGTTAATCTCTGTAAATAAACTCTTCTTAGCCTTAAACTAGTAGGAATTTCATGGTTTGAATGAATAGGAGTCTTGCAAAAAGGTTTATTCTGCTTTTCTACTGCAGTGAATACTATTACTATTGTGTGTGTAAGGAGTCACAAGAATCAAATTCGAAAAAGCATCTTATAGCGGAGTGCAAATATGTCAATTCGCCATTGATCTCATATTGTTTGAAGTCTCATGGCGTTATGTAGCTAAAAAAGTTTCTCTTTTTCTGAAGAGGCTTTAAATGTATTCGAGAACTAAAGTGACGAAAGATTTTGACGTACTCCAATCACTCAAAAACTTCGAAGAAAAATCTACTATGAAAGAAAATTTGGTAGAGAATAGCATGTTGTGCTGTACTTTGTTCGAGTTCTAAGCCATATGATAAAAGTGCAGGAGGCACATATCGCTCGAAGGACAGAATAGAAGAGGGGGAAGGCAACGTACTGGATTTATTCCTTGGTGTTGATGAATATGGGAATGGCATTCTAGGTAAGCATTTCAATGAGGAGAAAAGCTTGCTAGTGATTTTGGGTTTCAAGTATGAAAAATTGTTATTTGACATGAATGAAGGCAATAAAACTAGAATTGAGAGTTGTGGAGGTGCATATATGAGCTATAAAATGTTCTGTACTAAGCACTAAGATTTACCATTGAAACCCGAATCTGTGTAAAATTCTATCTTTGAAATGAGAAATTTTGCCAGTTTTGGAGAAATAAAGTTTTGGTTATATTGTAAGTCGTGTGGAATATAAAATAAAATTAATTTATTTATATTAAAATTTAGGTACATGAAAAATAAAATTAATATTTTATTATTAGAATTAATGTATGAAGAACTTAGGGAAAAAAAAAGGTATAAATAGCATGGATTTGAGATCTTTGTCTCTTTAAAACATTGCACTTGGGTCTATATGGTTGAAATTTGTTCTTAGTATTCCTGATGCAAAATAACTCGTCTTATTTTTGGCTAACTTTCGGGCTCGTGCAACCGCGGGTTCTCACACTTTTCACATAAATTTTTTTAGGTGTCTATCATCAGCTTGTACAAGATTTTACAAGAATATTTCTGCGTTTCTCCTCTGAACAAAAATTTATCGGCTTTTTAATGGTTTTTTTTGTTGTAAATGAAATTTTTTTCATCAAAGTTTCATAATTATTTCTTGGGTAAATATCATCTCATTCTTTGAGAGTTAATAGTATTGAAAATCTTTTATCTGGGTTTGTATTTTTAAAATGTTTTACAACAGCTCTTTTGTTAAAAAATAAATTGAATACGATGAAAATTACTATGCTATCATCATCTTTTCTCCCACTCTCGGTCCCTGCACAGGGGCGTTGCTGCGCCCGTGCGTCGGGGTTGTGCAATGGTGCATAAGAGTGTTAATATGAATCGAAGATCGAAAATCGATCGAAAATTGAATCGATTTAATCGAATGGAAATTGAGTCGATCTAAATGAGCCAAAAATTCGGCTCAATAATGATTTTGAGCCGAGTAAGCTCGGCTTGATCTAGCTCAAAATCGGTTCAAATTAAAATATATTTTATATTATAATACATATATATAATATAGGTTTATAATATGTATTAAATAATATATATATATATATATATATTATAAACCGAGCCGACCTCGAGCTGAATCAAGTCGAGCTTATCCGGCTTGAGATATTCGAGCTCGAAAATGAATCGAAATCGACTCGAAGTTGATTGGAATCAATTTGAGCCGGCTCGAAGTTGAACCCAATCGACTTCGAGCCGATTTCGAGTTGATTGAAATGTGATCGAGACGATTTTGAGCTGATATTAGCTCGGCTCGAAATCAGATCGATAACAGCCCTAACGGTGCAAACGACCACCGCTGTGAGTGCAGACACAACAGCACCATGCCATGTGCGGGAACGAAGCGTCGCCCTCGGCACACAAGCGCAGCATAGGCATGGCTTCGCGGCTTTGGCCTTCCGTGCCTGGGCCGTGCTTCCTTTGTGAAAACAGAAGAAAAAGGGAAATTAAAAACGGATAGAATTCATTATGAGGAATATGATTGAAATATTTATGTGAAACTTAATTAAAAATGGTTTGAATGATTCAAGCACCCAATTTTTTTTTAAAAAATTATGAAACTATGTGATAAAAAAAACAACAATAGCGCTACAACCTGGGCAAGAGTACGGTGGACCAAGCTCCATCCCGAGCTCGATTCTGATTTCTGCAGCCAAACTTCAAACTCGAGTCTTGCTACAAAAAATCAAGCTACAAAATGTGATTCTCATAATAATTAATTAAGGAAAGGACCTTACTAATTTAATTAATTAAAATTAAGTGCTTCTAATATAGTGACACAAATTCAAACTCGAAACTCACTGATATCAGGTAAACTCCCTCTCCGCTGAATTGGCTGATTCTGCACTAACAAATAGATGGAACAAGAATTTCTATGCATTCTACATGCCAGATTTTCCAGAGTACATTTGTCCAATTTTACTTCTTTTTTTTTTTAATACTGTTTGATATTATAGATTAGAGGGAGAACATTAGTTTTTGGGTAGAAAAGAAATTAGGATTTTTGGACAAAATTTGAACCCTCCAGGCTTCATTTTTCAGGATTTATTTTCTAATGATTCCTATTTTTTGAACTTAAATATGAATTATATCAAGTTTAGCCATTTTAAGTTGAACTTGAATTTAAGATTTTTTATATGGATTGTAAAATTTCAATATAATCTTATTTTCTTCATATGGAAAGACATTATACATGGTTACAAAAACTTGTAAATGATATCTCTCTAATTAGTTCATTAATTAAAAAATATTCTCCATTAAATCTCTTTATTGATGTTAAAGAACATATTTGCACATTACTTCAAATCAAAAGACCTAGATGATTAATTTAAAAACTAAAAGAACCTGAATGTACATAGGCTTAAACTAAATGGTCCTAGTTGCTATTAACCCTAGATAAAATTCAACAGCTTCTAAAAAATAAAATTAGTAAAATAACCGATCTACTTTACAAACAATTCTATCCAGCATCTTCCATGAATTTCAATATTGATAAGCAAATTACTTCATATTAGACATATATACAAATAAAATTATTGAAACATGTCCAAAAATTTGAAGCTTCTCAGTTAGAAGTCATTAAGAAGCAGCACACTACATACAGGATGAGAAACTAACAAAAGAAATGAACGAAAACAGGAACTCTGATACATTCTGAATAAATAAAACAAGTAGCACCTTCATCACCAGGTAAATAATAAGAACAATAAGAAGTACGCACATGAATCTTCTTAATTCGAGCAACTTCCTGTGTTCGTTATCTCGTCAGTATCTCCTCCTAGAAGGACTTCTCGATTGATGGGCACGAGGCGATCTGTCGAAGAAGTGAAAGGTTAATGGGTAGTGAGAGAAGTTAGCTGGAAGCATTCATATACCGTCTAGCATCAGAACAATAACTTTGGGTCCACACTCCACGGCAGCATTTATAATTGATGATAATTGCATAATAACGTTAGCATGGGTTACATTCATCCCCTCCAACCACAGCATCTCGAAAAATGAGACGGTCTCGGAACTACGAGGAACATCAAGCACCCTCCTGGAAGAAGGCACTTGAGGAAAGCCAAAGGACTGACTTTAAGATACCCAAGTCCTCAAGAAGAGTACAGGACCCATCATGAGGATACATGTCTTCAGGAAGCTCGAGATAGAAGGCTTGATTACAACTTGAAGGCCCCGTTTGTTTGGCTGTTGAAAATTAACTTAATTTAATTTTAATCAAGCATATCACATCACACATAAAATTTAATATTAAAAATTAACTTTATTTCACATCCTACACACATTACTAAAATAATAACTAACTTATATCACATCCCTCACATATCGCAACATAATAACTAACTTTATATCACATCCCTCACATATCCCAACATAATAATTAATTTTATTTCACATCATTCACAACTTTCAATAAAAAAATATCTCTATTCAAATTTAATTTTAATCTTGTTAAATTTAACATTATAAACAAACAGACCCGAAGTGTAAGAACCCAACGATCACAAACTCGTTTCAGGAGACTACGAGAAGCACTCTTGAAAAGGGATGTTTGAGATGAAATTTCGAGACTTGGTCTCGAAAACTTTGACAATCACAAGACATCTTTTCGAACTTAAAGATAAAGATGCATTTGAGACTAGGCCTATCAATGGATTGGATGATGACCCAATCTGATTCGAGTTTTGATCTGATTAAAGCACAAAATGAAACTTTTTTTTTGACCCGTAAACCCGTACCTTTACTAACCAGATTCGTTTACAAATAAACGGATTGAATATGAATCACCATTGACCATACCCATTTAAAATCTAACCAGTTTATGTAATCCAATTTGTAATTCATAGAGATATATGTTGTGGTTAATAATCTTTTTGTCAGAAGGCTTACATAGAAAGCGTCACTATAATAAATTAAAGAAAGGTTCTTACAGATTATATTGATAGACTATAAAACGTATAGTGTGATTGTTTTCATGATTTACTCATAATTTTATATTTCGTAATATATATGTGTGTATATATATTGCAAAAATTATTTTTTATATTAAAATACTCAAATAATTTATAAAAATATAATATTTCTCTCATTTTTATTTCAATAAATTTAACATTATTCTAAATTTAACTATAAAAATACTTCAAATAATAGCTTTTATTGTAAATGAATCAAATTTGAAAACCTGAGTTATGACCAGATCCGTTTTTCGATCAGAGAGGATCCAAATCGACCATGACTTGATCCAATGTATGACCCGATTTAATATATACGGATTGGATTTGGGTCACTGTGGCATTCAGGTTTTAAAAATTTAATGTGTGATATGATGTTTTGGTAAAATATTATTTTAAGCTTATGAATGGATTATTTTTATAACTATTGGTAAATCAAAATATAGTTTAAAATTTATTAAAATTGATTTGAATTTAAAATAAATAAATTTGGATTAAAGTGTAAGGACTTTAGACCTATTTATAAAGGAATGAAAACCGAAGAACCAAAATACAATTTTCCCATAAATGAATAAAATTAACACCCTCTCCCATGAGTCTCTCCTGAGCGCGCTCTCTCTCTCTCTCTCTCTTTAGGCATGGAAAAAAGAAGGGGCGCGACTCTCTTTCTCTCTCTCTCACACTCTATCACAGTCTCTCTTTCTCTTTATTTCCGCCTGCTCCACCCGTCAGAGCTATTGCCGAGCCCAGAGGAAGAAGAAGAAGAAGAGAAAAAAAAGAAGAGCTTTTTTCTCTCTCCGGTTTATCTTCTTCAATTATTTTTCTATTTCATCGCAAGGCATCAAAATGATATATAAGAGGTAGGCAAGAGCTCCAAATTATTTAGTAAATTAAGTTTCTGAATTAATCAATTAATTTGATATATATATTATTGTTGACGTAGGATGTGGAGATCCCAGGAAACACCAAAGAAAGAGAGTTCCGGGAGACGGCGGCGCGCAAAGGAGGTGAGCCTGTTAACGGAGGCTCAGGGAGAAGATTAATCCGAAACAACCAGGAAAGCACACAGAGATTTGAGGTGGTTCAGGGAGGAAATCGTAGGGTCCACCGGTCGGTCAGCGAAGAAGTTTCACTAATAGGAAAAAAGGATAGCCTTGAAGGCTAGTACAATGCTTTTTTTTTAGAGAAGAGAAGAGGAAGAAGAAGAAGAAGAAGGAGAAGCCAGGTACTCCTCAGCCGGAGTCCTGTTACAATCGAAACCCTTCTGGAGAGAGAGAGCTCTCTTTCTGTTTCTGTGTATCTGTATGGGTCTAGAAGTCTCTCTTTCCCTTTTCCCTCTGTGTGTATGTATTTCTCTCTGTCTGTCTCTCTCGTCTGGAGGACTGTTCAGCGATATTTGTAGGCAGGGATGGTGCAGCTTCACCCAAGTTCCCTGATTTTCAGGCGGAAAGGTGATGGACGATCTCCGAGAGCGCCGTTTATCTGTCACCGGAGAGATTTGCCATTCGTACGGGAAGATGACATCTTTTAATGCTAGTACTTCTTCTAGGAAAGAACGTCTGTACGGAGAGCGGCGGGGTTAGGTGAAGTTGATCGTGACAGGTGCTTACCTCGTAACCTCGTGCTCGAGGTTACGAAGGTTGATCCTGGATCGTCGTGGGCGAGGGTTGGTTGAACCCTCGTGCCCGATGTTTGACCTGGGTCAAGAGTCCTGCAAAATCTGAAGCTGCGTCAGCAAATCCAATCAATCAAGTACAACCCTGGCAGGCGTGGCCAGGATGCAGCGCAGGAACCACGTGTTAACATCAGCCCCCCGCATTGTCAGGGCGCGAATATTTAATATGGGTCCTGGAATGCGAACCGTCGCGAAAATGGACGCGCTGCCCAAAGCCTGCAAGGATAAGATGGGGGCGGAGTTTAACCGCTTCGCATTCTATCCTTCTTGTGTCTGTTGAGTCTCTGAAAAGAAAGTGAGAGCGATCTCAAAGATGGCGGAGAGGAAATGGAAGATTGCGTCCGGCTTCTCTAAGAAAAGAGCCGGAGCACCAGTGACAGACGCCCCTCCGGAGAAGAAGATGCCGGAGGCAGGCGCACCTTTGAAGGTAGGAACCCCTACGGCTAGGGTTGCCGGTGCCCTGGTGCAGACGTTGGAGTCTCTTCAGGGTCTAGCGAGTGCTGAAGCCGCGGCGGTGGTGGTAGTCTCTGAATCTCCAGTTAAGCCACCTCCTAAAGAGTTAAGGGAGGTGGTTTTGATAGGAGAAATAGCCAGTGGAGAGAAGCTGGCACCAGGGAAGATCATGCTCAAGGCTGAAGAGTTTGAGCGGCTCCTCCCTGGTGTCGGGGGTTCTGATGAAGGTAAGGGGAAGCCATCCCTGGTTGTTGGTAGGCCTATTCCCCTAAGAGCCCCAATTCCTGCTCCTG
>JAEMOT010001568.1:19735-36654 GCA_019297695.1 Apostasia ramifera | reverse complement strand
GCCTCTGGAAGAGGAGGCAGATCCGGCGCGTCACCGGGAAGTGGAAGTCGAGGCTCCGTCGTCTGGCGCCCGGACAGAGGGTTCTCCTACATGTATACTGCGGGCAGCAGAGTTGGTTTTGCGCGTTCTAGCCACCATCTTCCCAGGTCTCAATGCAAGCACCGGAAGATGTTGACGTAGGATGTGGAGATCCCAGGAAACACCAAAGAAAGAGAGTTCCAGGAGACGGCGGCGCGCAAAGGAGGTGAGCCTGTTAACGGAGGCTCAGGGAGAAGATTAATCCGAAACAACCAGGAAAGCACACAGAGATTTGAGGTGGTTCAGGGAGGAAATCCCCTACGTCCACCGGTCGGTCAGCGAAGAAGTTTCACTAATAGGAAAAAAGGATAGCCTTGAAGGCTAGTACAATGCTTTTTTTTTAGAGAAGAGAAGAGGAAGAAGAAGAAGAAGAAGGAGAAGCCAGGTACTCCTCAGCCGGAGTCCTGTTACTATCGAAACCCTTCTGGAGAGAGAGAGCTCTCTTTCTGTTTCTGTGTATCTGTATGGGTCTAGATGTCTCTCTTTCCCTTTTCCCTCTGTGTGTATGTATTTCTCTCTGTCTGTCTCTCTCGTCTGGAGGACTGTTCAGCGATATTTGTAGGCAGGGATGGTGCAGCTTCACCCAAGTTCCCTGATTTTCAGGCGGAAAGGTGATGGACGATCTCCGAGCGCCGTTTATCTGTCACCGGAGAGATTTGCCATTCGTACGGGAAGATGACATCTTTTAATGCTGGTACTTCTTCTAGGAAAGAACGTCTGTACGGAGAGCAGCGGGGTTAGGTGAAGTTGATCGTGACAGGTGCTTACCTCGTAACCTCGTGCCTGAGGTTACGAAGGTTGATCCTGGATCGTCGTGGGCGAGGGTTGGTTGAACCCTCGTGCCCGATGTTTGACCTGGGTCAAGAGTCCTGCAAAATCTGAAGCTGGGTCAGCAAATCCAATCAATCAAGTACAAACCTGGCAGGCGTGGCCAGGATGCAGCGCAGGAACCACGTGTTAACAATTATTTTGTGATGCGGATAATTTTAAAAGAATATTTGATTGGATGTTTATTTTACAGTTGAATTTATGCTCATTGAATTGTTAATTTATGAAATATGATATTATATGTATGATGTTTAATTAAATTTCATAATTGAGAAATTGTTAAGTATATCAGATGATTTATATTCATTATGCTAAGTTAAAAGTCAAATGAATAAAAAAAGCATAGTAATGTGTAATTAATGAGTTATTAGTTGGTGACTACGTTAAAATATAAAAAAAGACTTATAAACTTGGGGCAACTAAGTGAAATTAATATGATTTTTAAGTTCGACAATGAATTAAAAGAGTTTCTTGTCGCGTTTATGTTCCTTCCTATGGTTGAGTTATGTGATATGGTAACCTGCTAAATTTCGAGATGGTTGCTAATATATGTAAACAATCTGCCAAATTCGGAAATGATTGTATGTGTAAAACTCCTCCATTAGCGATATATAGGAGTTGCCAAGAATCTTTTGTATATGTCATGACAAAAAAAGGCAGTTGAGATATATTTCAAGAAATCAGTGCCCAAAAGATAAAATAAATAAAGAATAAAAAGGACTAAGAACATATGATTATTTGAATATTTATTTAGCATAATTATCTGTTGTTTATAGCTATTAATTACCATATTTATATGTTATTATTGTTATTGAAAAAATCAATGTATATCTGAGTGCAAATATTTTTATTTAGCAAGTTAGTGCTTATTATCTACTCAGTTTTGGGGTCGGTGGACTGATGACTTTATTAGCAGATACTGATGGAGGAAAGGACACACAAGGGGAGGACAAACACTAAAATTAAAAAAATTTATATGTTTTAGTTTAACCTGTAACTTTTATAAAACATAATAAAAGAATGAGATTATTGAATATAGTCTGCATATAAATAAACTTGTGCTATGACATATTTTCTATAATTCAGTTAGGTATTTTATTTATATTACTTCCGTTGTAAATTTTAAATCAACTTACAATTTTGATAAAGCTGTTTGACTTGTTTTTGTTTTAACCTTCCCTATGAAATAAGTTTTGTTTTGGTGGTTGCCCGAAATGGGGATGCCACAGTCGGGGTCAACCCGACCCGAATTTGATCCGTTGATAGGCCTATTTGAGACAACCTTCAAGAATGATGGTCAATGGCATAGAAGAATATTCGAGGACTGGAGCTCAACTACTTGCCTCCTAATGCGGGGAGATTACAAATGAGCGAAAGAAAGGTTCATCCTTAATATTCTAACCGAAAGCTCGAACAATGCTTGGAACTCGAACTTTGCTTAGGAACCGAAAGACTTTGGGGGGTGGTGCTTGGTGGATCAACATTGACTAGAGTTTACGAGTGTCATCTAGTGGTGATAGATATACAAGGCGCCAATGGTCGTCAAACATCAACTGGTTTCCGGCTGTGGAACAAGCGTAGCATCATGTGATGAGGTTTCTATGATGAAGGCTCCAGCGTTGATAAAAACAGTAGAGTTCTAGCTTTTGCAGTAGCTTTTTGATGCCCCCTATCGATAGGCATCGATGAATTGATGGAGGTGAGGCTGGAGCCGATTAGTTCTGGGCTCATGTTACAGAGAAGAAAGTGCACGATACAGGAGGTAATAATGGACACAAAAACACCACCGTTTCATCCAACAGAACGGGCAGGGGACCATCACTGTTTCTTCATTATCTGCACCTCTAAATACTAGTGGTTCCAGGAGGAATAAGGATGACCTGCATAATATTAAGGATGCCAACTTGCGTAATATTAAGGAGGCCACTATTGATCTTAGCAGTCAGCCCCATGAAGCTTGAGGTCCAACAAGCTAATGAGGTGAGTTATTATGTTCTGTTGGTCGAATGTATTCCTCTCAAACTTGACTGTGGTGTGGCCAGAAGGTAGGGAAGGACACCCCAAGATTTTGTTTAATGCAGGGCTGAAATCATAATAGATCTGTTGCTCTAACGCCAGGTGTATGACAAACTGCTGCTGAGCAGAGATCCAGTAGAAGAGAAGGTCATTGTTGACTTAAGAGAGAACTTCCCTCAACTCAGTGGTGGCAAGGGGAAATCGCTTGCCTTTCTTCCGCCTAGGCTAGGAAAAATAAGAATGTGCAGACAAGGAAGCCGATAGTGGATGTTTCCTCGAGATTACTGCCTGATAGTTATTCGCGCTGACGCACGGTTATAGAATGCATTGGTGGGTCGGGTCTTTCGTAAATTGATCTTGTTTCATTTGCTTGTCACGATCCTTCATATGAGATGGGGCCACTTGTCGAGTTTTGAAGTTATTGACCTGGGACAACTGTTTCACCCTTCATTGTGACCAAAAGGAGGAGAGGAACCTGGTTTGGACGTAAGGTCCCTGGATTGAAGTTGAGCTGTTGTTGGGTCTTCATTCCTTCTGTTACTGCTGTAATGTCATTCCATTGCATAAATATGGCTGCCAGGCCATATTCTTGGGATGTTGAGAAGATTGCTCACATTGGCTCACAGGTTGGCACCTGCTATGGATTGACTATGCTACGTCTGATGGGGAGAGGAAAGCATTTACCCGTGTATGCATTAGAATTGATCTTAGTAAACCACTAAAGGCAGAGACTTCGGTCAATGAAAGATTTGATGGGTTATTCAAAAAGTTAGTTTATGAACGCAATTTGCCTCAAAAGTGTTCAAGCTGGTCATGGGCTTGATAAATGCACCACTAGCATTGGTTTGAGTGATGGGAAGGTGTATCATGTAACTAGAATCATGGTTGAACTCAAGACTGCGAGGATCAGAGCAAACTGAAACGAAGTCACAAAAATTTATGAAATTAATGTACTATAGAGAGGTTTAGTAGTCTCCATGGAAGCACTTTGCGTAGAGAAGTCTAAAGGCTAAATCACGATGACAAGGAGAGAGAATTGAGTACCAAAAATAAATAAAACATGACATGCAAAAGAAATCAATGTAGCTGACATCAACTAGTTTGAGATTAGCAACTAGGGTATCTGTGCAGTTCATCCCATGTTTATTTGAAATCACCACTTTGGCCTTAAGAAAACCTAGCAATTTGGTGTCCCCAATGATTTTGCATAGTATTCTTTGATTTGATCTCATGATTGTTTAATCAATAAAATTTTTATTTCACTTGCTCCATTGACTTTTATTTGGACTTTAAGTTCAACATTTTGTGTCCTACTTAATCTAAAATGGTTTCATGTTCAGCACAACCGAAAGATAAACTTCAGAAAATCGAGATAGTGCAGATCCTCATAGAACGTACAGAACAAATGTCTTTACGCCCTTAAAGGCAATCTTGTCATAACATATAAATGTGGTTGTTTTTTACAGTCACGTGATTCCACTAAACTGGAAGGCTCCAGAAACTGTAAGATTAAGTTTCAAAAGAACTGTAAGATCGATCAAATTAATATAACTTGTGATAATGTAGGCACCAAAATGGTACACCCTAAAACATGATAGACGAAACTATGATACCCTAAACACATTGAGACCAAATTGCTCTATATCCAAAAATCACTTCCAGAATTTGCATTGCAGATTACATAACTAGATATATATAGAACTTTTACCTTCCATGTGAAGAAGCAACATATGGAGCAATTATTAAACAGAACAAGAAAAATGCACATGCATACCTTCTATTCATGGACCTGCGCTTGATAGGACCATTGCTAAATGCCCAATCAACATAAATGGTTTGAGTGAGGAGCTCAGTTCCATTCAGTGAACTAATTGCAGCCTGTGCTTCCTCCAGATTCTCGTATTCAATCAGGGCATAACCCTAATAGACAAGAGTTAAGTGTTAATTTAATTATTTTATATTTGATAATAGCAAAAACATATCACGTAATTGATGCCATGAAGTTAAATGTAAAGTACAAAAGTCATATATTGAGATAAATAAACCAGTAAAACTCTGGGACTTCAACAATGCATCAAAGAACAGGTTATTAGTGAATGGAGTTATAGAATGAAGACATAGTAGTAGAATTGAAAAATGTGATGCCAAGAAGAGATATCCATTGGCAAGGTAAGCAGTTCCAATAAGCAAGAAAACAGTCCCAATCAGCATAGAGGATTTTAGAAAGAAAAAAAAATCAAACTGGCATAAAAAAAAGAATACATTTGTTTACGACAAAAAACGTCCCCTTGAATAGATGGACTGCATCTCCCACAATAACAAGATTGCTACCTGAAGCATGCTAGAATAAGGAATAAAGAAGCCATGAAAACAGAAGAAATAGAGAAAATAAGAGAAACAAGAGAAAAGAAAGAAAGTTAAGGGACACAAGCAATTTAACGTTGAAAGCAAAACATGTCCCCTTGGAACCAACAGATCAGATCTCCCACAATGGGGAGATCACCACCTGCAGCGCAACCAGACTAGATTTAAGCCGTAGAAGATAGTAGGAAAACAGAAGAAATGGGGTATCAGAGAAAAGAGAGAAAAAGAAAGAATGAAAGAGAACACAAGAATTTTTACATAGAAAACACCCTCCAATGAGGAAAACCAAAAAGCCTTAGGTGGTAGGTGACTTAAAATCCGCTATCATCTTTTGATCTATACAACAACAACAACAACAACAACAACAACCAAGCCTTAATCCACTAGGTGGGGTCAGCTATATGAATCATTTGTTTCTATTGCGCTCTATCAGTTACCAAATTCTTATCTAAGTTTAAGTAACTAAGATCACTCCTTATAGTTTCTTGTCATATCTTCTTTGCTCTCCCTCTTCTTCTTTGTACATGGACAAAATCCAATAACTCAATTTTTCTAACTGGAGCTTCAATCGGCCTACGATTTAGATGTCCAAACCATCTAAGTCGACTTTCTCTTAATTTATCCTCAATTGGTGCAACACCAACTTTCTTTCGGATATACTCATTTCTCATTCTATCATTTCGTGTATATCCACATATCCACCTTAACATCCTTATTTCTGCAACATTTATTTTATTTGTATGTTTCCTCTTTGCAGACCAACATTCAGTACTATATATCATCGCTAGTCTTACTATAGTTTTATAAAATTTACCCTTGATTCTTGATGGGATTTTTCTATCGCACAACACACTAGAAGCATTTCTCCATTTTACCCATCCTGCTTGAATCCTACTAATAACGTCATTATCTATTTCACCATCATTTTGTATGATTGATCCAAGGTATCTAAGACGCTTACTCTTCTTGACAATTTGATCACCAATTGTCACATCTCTAATATAAGTATTTCTTTCTTAACTAAATGTGCACTCCATATATTCAGTTTTTGATCTACTGAGATGAAAACATTTAGATTCTAGAGCATTTCTTTAAAGCTCTAGTTTCGCTTTAGCTCCCTCTTTAGTTTTCTCAATAAGGACAATATCATCTGCGAAGAGAATACACCAAGGCACTTTATCTTGGATATGTCCAGTCATGACTTCCATAATCAAAGTAAAAAGATACGGACTTAAAGCCAAGACTTAGTGTAATCCAACTATAATAGGAAAATCCTTAGTCAAAGCTCCTTGTGTCCAAACACAGGTAACAGCTCCTTCATACATGTTTTTAATAACTTGAATATAAGCAGTGCAAATCCCTTTCTTTTTTAAAACTCTCCAAAATACTTTTCTTGAGACTTTATCATAAGCTTTTTCCAAATCAATAAAAACCAAATGTAGGTTTTCCTTTCTATCCTTAAATTTCTCCATTAAACTTCTATAGTAGATCTACCTGGCATAAAACCAAACTGATTCTCTGATACCTTAGTATTATGGCATAACCTTTGTTCGATCATCCTCTCCCAAAGTTTTAAAGTATGACTCATTAATTTAATTTCTCTATAGTTGGCATAATTTTGTACATCGTCTTTATTCTTATAAATAGGTACTAATATACTCTTTCTCCATTCATTTGGCATCCTTTTAGTTTTCAAAATCATATTAAACAATCTAGTGAGCTAAGAAACTCCTTCATCTCCTAAGCACTTCCAAACATCTATTGGGATGTTATCTGGTCCTACTGCTTTTTTATGCTTCATCTTCTTTAAAGATTTCCAGACTTCAGCTTTATTAATACGTCGGATGTAAGAGTAATTTTTACTTTCTTTTGGGGTGCTGAATTCCGTAAGATCAATTGAATTTTCATAACCTTCATTGAAAAGCTGTTGAAAGTAACTCATCCATCTATCTTTGATATCTTCTTCCATGAAAAGTACTTTTTGATCTTCATCTTTAATATATTTTACTTCAATTAAATCTTTAATTTTTCTATCTCTTGACTTAGCAATCCTATATAATTGTCTTTCTCCTTCTTTAGTGTTTAGCTTCTTATATAAATCCTCAAGAGCCATATTTTTTGCATTGCCTACTGCTTTCTTAGATTCTCGTCGAGCCACTTTATATTTCTCCCATTTATTCTTATTTTTGTTTTTAAATCAATCTCTTCTCCTTAATTTTTTCTTATACATCATCTTTCCACCACCAAGTATTTTTATTATTTGGAATCATTCCTTTGGATTCTCCCAGCACATCCTTCGCCACCTTACGGATACAGTTAGCAACTGTCAACCACATAAGATCAGTGTCCCCGTTAATGTTCCATTGCCCAAGTACTAGAACCTTCTTCTTAAATATACATCTGTTCTCATTCTTTAGATTCCACCATCGAGTCCGAGGATAGGATTTTGACTTATTATTTCTTCTCTAATACTTTATCTCGGAATCTAAAACCATTAATCGATATTGGATAGTCAAACATTCACTTGGAATGACTTTATAATCTTTACAATCCAAGCGTTCTCTTTTCCTTATAAGAAAATAATCAATCTGAGTTCTTGAAGTTCCATTCTTATACGTGATAACATGCTCATCTCTCTTCTTGAACAAAATATTAGCAATTACAAGATTATATGCTAAAAAAAACTCTAAAATAATTTTACCCTCCTCATTTATCTCTCCAAAATCATATTCACCATGAATGCTATTAAATTCCTCATCAACACTTCCAAAATGTGTATTTAAATCTCCTCTAATAAATAATCTTTCCTCCTGATGTATCTCTTGTATTAACTCTTCCAAATTATTCCAAAATTTTTCCTTTATGCTCACATCCAAACCTACTTGGGGAGCATACACACTTACAATATTAATAATCATTCCATTGATTATAATTTTTAAAGCCATAATTCTATCACAATTTCTCTTAACTTCCACTACGTGATCCTTCAAGCTCTTATCCAGAATTATACCCACTCCATTCTTATTTTTATTCTTACCAAAATACCAAAATTTAAAACCTAAGCCATCAATTTCCTTAGCTTTCTCTCCAACCCATTTTGTTTCTTGCAGGCACAAAATATTAATCTTTTTATGAATCATAATATCCACCAACTCCATTAGTCAAGCTGCCTATATTCCAAGTTCATAATCTAATCCTACTGACTTGAGTCCTAGTATGATGAATTAGCTTTTTTACCCGCATTCGTCTATGATGTGGAGACCTTTGCTCACTTTTCACTACACCTGTGCGCCGATACAGCGGCCCTTGCCTATTTTTTATTGTATGGAGGCAATACAACGCGTCGCTTCCAGGGAACGCCCTAGGTTTAGCGTAATTTTCTAAAAGATTCATGTTATGATTGATTCGACAAGTTTTACGCTGGCTGTCGACTGCCTAACGCAACCCTCCGCGTTTCTCATCTTTTGATCTATGAAAAACAAAATTGTATAGAGAGGGACAACACTTAGCTTCTTATTTACATAACATACAGAAGAAAGGAGGATTGGAGGAAGAATACATGAGAATGGTAACATGAGGTTGATTTAAGGATTGCTTTATTCTCTTGAAGGAGGTTTCTTCAAGCCTCGTGGGGGAAGGTCAGGAGGGAAGAGGATAATTAGGAGTCTTCTTTTCTACCCATGTTAGGAGGCTAATCTGGACCTAACCCAAGTGCTCTGTAGAAGAAGTCTCCTGGACTAGTTAGAAGTCTTCTAGTGAGAAATATAGAGCCTCCTAAGAACCACATGATAGGGCCTGAGAAGGTTTTGGATCTCCTTTAGGTTCTATCCCCTTTTCTATAGTAAGAAGTGTTTGCAATTGCAGAAGTTTCTATGTCGGGATGATGGTCAATATCTGTCCATCAAAGATTTTGAGATCTTCTAGTAATGATGTACCACCTATATATTGGCTATTGTGCCAATGGTAATAAATAAGGAAGTTACATAAAGCTGACAATCGTACCTCGGAAAGCTAGCAATGAGGTGATAGAAAAACCGATTGTGATATTCAAGTCTTCTGATTCTACTGGGGATTTGGGGATAAAGATGAATGTACCAAGGTCAAACACTAGATATGCCAAGTCTGCAATGCTTTTAGGGTTTAGGGTTTAGGATTTAGGGTTTAGGGTTTAGGATTTAAGGTTTAGGGTTTAGGGTTAAAGATGAATGTACCAAGGTCAAACACTAGGTATGCCAAGTCTGCAATGCGGGAATTTGGGAACTGTTAAAGCGATGAGGAGTCTCATGGTGAACCCATGAAACTTCTCCAACTTGGTCCTTATGGTGAATCCACGATATAGTTCTGACTCGGTCTCATGGTAGGCTTCACAATAAAGTTCTGATGAAGCCTTTAGGGTGGCCACAAGATGATGCAAATTGCATTCATATGAAAATGAAAAGCAAGACAGAAGGCCACGAGATAGATCTTCATGAAGTACATCCTTGCATCCTTATGAAATAGTGTAAGGCATATATGATTCATGCGCCTTCCTACCTTGTTGGGAAGGTCTCGCAAGTAATCCATGAGATAAGTATAATGTCACTGTGTCATGGCATACTAATAATTAACATGTTTGAATGTGTTCCTACCTCGTGGGGATTCCCAACAAGATATGCCTTCATCCTCACATGGTGGTTAATCTAATTACTTGTGTGGAAGACATTAGGTCTAATTATGTCATACTTATATATTTGGCCACCTTCCTGCCTACTGGGGGAAGCCACAAGATAGGCCATCGCACTAACTTGTGGGCCAATATGGAGGCAGTAGGCTAGTGGGATAGCCCAAACGAAGGCGATGATTCAAGATTGAACAACATTGTAATTGGTTATCAAACCTAACATCAATGCTCAACCTTTCACATTCGGGACTGAACCAGTATTGGCGGTTTTGAAAATTTAGTCAAACTATGATACCAGTAAAATGAGAACCTATACACAGAATAAATGGAATGAAAGTCCCTTAATTTCGCAGGCTTGCTGAACACAACTATTATTTCTGACCTCCAGAGGAAGGTCTCCAGCTCAAATCTTACACAACCAGAAACCACGTGATGTGCCCTTCAAAATGGTAGCAATATTTTCCCAGAAAACCAGATTTATAAAACTGGTTACTATACTCCCAGAAAAAGTTATGTTAATATTGAATATTGCAACTGCCAAAAACAATAAACATGTTTCAGTAAACATGGTTCAGTAAAATCAAAGAACAAAAGCAAAAGAGGTAGATATTGAATACTGCAACTTCCATGAACAATTAGCAATCTTGGGTAAACATACCCATCTGTTGTCATAATAGTTACACATGTTTTCTTGGATTAATCACTCAAGCATACAGGCTGGAAATGCCATGTTAAATGACATATCCTATTATGTTTTCAGCTATACACAAAGCTGCATGCAACAAATTAACATGAAAATGGCATTAATACATTTTTCAAAGGCATATTGCTAATGAAAAGGCATCAAATTGGTTATTTCAGCTCAGAAAATATGGAGTTAAAAGACAGTTCACTCACCTTAACATAACCAGTACGTCGATCAAGGTTTAGGTGTAAATTCTTAACTTGACCAAATTCACGAAAACAGTTGTGCAGATCTTCTTCTTGTGCTTCTTCATGCACTCCAGTGACCAGTATAATCCATCCTTCAATAGCTGAGCATATAATAACCATAGTAGAACATAAATAAAAGCAAAAGCATTACAGATACAAGTATCTAATATAGAAGTTAAGGAAGAGAGTATAAACAAGGACGCAACACACAAAACTTTGATTCAGTGAAGTCACGTGAAGCTGACACAAGATGAAAATTACCGTAAGATTTTTTGAAAATGAACCTTGACCTTGCCATTGGAATGTATAGACAAATGTCATGCTTCTCAATTACACTAGTAATAGTGCATGGAGAATAGCTACATAGATATTAGATAAACAATCGAAATTCAGAACATATTTAAATCCAGATCCACATATATCTGTTGGCCCTTAAGCCTTCCCAAGAGAGGTAAATTGAGATTAAAAAAAAAATTGAATAAATTATGCTTACAAAATCAATAGCAAGTAAATTACATGCACAACCAAATATTTAAGATAGATAAAAAGTGAGTTAAAGTTATAGCGAAAATAAGTCAAACATGACACAAAAGAGCAAACTGGTAGATTTCACCAAATAGATCGGATGACCTATAGCAATACAAAAAACCAGAGAAATAAAAACCGGTTGATTTGGGCAAATTGACCAAAACAACAAAGCCAACACAACAAAAGCTCAAAATAAAAATCTTGAGAAATATGATTTAAATATTATATAAATCAATTATATTAAAATAATTTGAGTTTGTTTTTAAGTTAAAATCATATTTAGTATATTTATATATTAGTCAAATTTTAACGTGCTAAAAAGGAGGAAAAAATACACAAGCGATTTATAGTGGTTCAGCTCCCCGCCTAGTTCACTCCCCACACTCCCCACACTCCTCAAGTAGGATTTTAATCTACTAACACACCGACTTTTTAACAGGAACCAAAACTAAACAAAACCGATTAAAATCCCACCGGCTTTTCCTAGGAACCAAAGTCGACTAAACCTTACAAACTCACTGATTTTTTCTAGGAACCAAAGCCAACCAAATCATACAACACCACAGGCTTTTTCTAGGAACAAAGCCAACCAAACCTTACTATGAACTTTTATAGAAAAAATTTTTTAATCCATCTACCTTCCCACTTAATGAGGAAAAAATTAAACACCTCCACTAAAGGAGAAAACAAGAGAACAAAGTGAGTTGCTAGTCTAGCTAGCTAATGTTATGACTTGAAAGCAAGGGAAAAAATTACAAAAATGAGCTCTATACGCGTAAAAATTTGCCAAGAGAAAAGACTCGAGAAATCCAAAAACGAGTTACCAATAACTCATTCAAAAACCAAAAAGAAGATAGATCTTGAAGAGAAAAATTCGTTTACAAAAATTTGGAATGCTCAAGCAAGAATATCTTCAAGTATAAGCAAGAAAACATCAAGAAAACCTCAAATAACTTTTACCAAAACAAAAACTTATTGATTTCAATAAATACAAGTTGCACGAAATAGAAACAGAGACCTGAAATTATTTGCCAGCAATTTAGAAGAATGCAACTTCAAATTTTACTTGATTGCTAGCTAAAAACTTCTCCAAATATTCACTTCTTCAAGAAAAAATGCAGATTTTAACTAAAAAATGGAGAAACACTTAGAGCTTGAGAAAAGAGCCTAGAACACTTAGAATTTTTTTTGCAAGTGTAGGAATTACTGTTCTGCAGTTTTTGGACAGCAAGAAACAGGTTAAGCTAAGTGAAAAATATCCTTGGTTCAAACAAATAAATGAAAAAATGCCAAGTGTTCATGTCCTACTCAAAGACCAATGAAAGGAAGGAAAGTGAATGGCGTTTTGGTCATTTTTTAGGTTTAGAAAATGATAGAAAAGCTTCAGATTTTCTGGAAATATATTGCAGAAAATATGACAAAAATTAAACAACAACAACAACAACAACAACCAAGCCTTAATCCCACTAGGTGGGGTCGGCTACATGAATCCTTTGTTTCCATTGCGCCCTATCAGTTACCAAATTCTTATTTAAATCTAAGTAACTAAGATCACTCCTTATAGTTTCTTGTCATGTCTTCTTTGGTCTCCCTCTTCCTCTTTGTACATGGACTTAAGTGGGCTTCCTTAGTATAAGGACAAATGAAGGGATACCAAATATGATTATTTTGTCATTAAAATATGCTAAAAAAGGCCATTTTATCTCAGTACATAGTACAAAAAATCTGAGCCAAAGGATAAAGGTTGATAGATGTCAACTCATTTTTTTCTTCTTTTGAAAAGTGACAAAGGAGGAGGAAAAAGAAAGCTTTATAGATATTTCATAAAAGAGAAAATATAGCACATCACAAAATTTTGAAAAATAGTAAATAATACAATTTAAATTAACTAAAATGATGATAACTAATAGTCAAATGGAGTTCTGGGATGACTGGGCAGGTCAATCCAGGCCCAGTAGAGCCAATCGGTTGATTTGGTGAAAATGAACGATTGCGCTTTATTGGCTTGAAAAATAAGAGATGTTTGAGAGAATTTTTGGTTATTTAAAAGATGCAAAATGATATCATTCTAGGTCAATAAATATAAGTGAAAAGAAAGTAAGACATCTAAAAAATACGAGTAAAATCTCTTGGCAAAACTAACACGTTTACATAAAGTTTTATGAAAAATAAAAAATAATAAACGATGAGCTCTGCTTCACTTGGACCTGAGAGTATCCATCTTTTAAGGGACGATCAGTCTATAAGAACATACTTAAAAGAGGATTAATACTAAACCTAAAGTAACTGTAATCATCAAAATAAATGGGGTTCAACAATATCATGTGCTTGACTAACAATCAAATTTCCAGTCAAAGGCCATGTAGTTTACCACTTATGTTTTCGGCTACCTTGTTTAGAGGGAATAAAAAAAGGGTAAAAGATGATGCACAACATCTTAGTTCATTTAGTTTCATGACAAGTTTCCTGATCAAGTCTTTGAGGGTTCTCGGATAGTTGGAAGATTTCTTTTGATACAATAGTATGATAAGGCTTTCCTGTATTTAATACAATTGAGTTGTGAGGAATGGTTAAGCTTGTTCTTGGTCTTTCTTTGGAGTTATGGAGAATGTCTGGTACATAGGTTTGAGGAGCATCAGTGAGTCAATTATGCTCCTCCTATAATACAGGTACCTTGCAATATAGGTCAGCAACGTACGACCAATACAATTGTGTTCCTTTTAATGGAGTTTTTACATATAGTTGATTTGGTTATAAGACAGGTTAGCATGTGTAAGATAGGTTAGCAAGTGGATTTCACTCTTCAATCAGTATTATCACTAAACAGCCTTATTTTGTACCACCAGATAACTAGTTCCGCTCATTTTAGAATGGGGTTTGGATATCATAGGACGGGATCCAAATGTGCTTGTCAAGATCCAAACATGCTTGCCAAAGAGTATATTCAATGTTTTATCAACTCTTTGATTATTATATAGGGGAAGATCCTTCTCAATGAACAATATGCATTCCCCCAAGTAAAAGAACAGGGGATTTTCCTCCCAATGAGTAGTGGATAATGCTTAAAGTGGTCAAAGAGGTTGGAGTAGAATCGACAAAAATTTGGAGAATGTTGCATTGAATCCGCGCTTCCTCATCTAGACCGTCCACGTGGAGACTGACGTTGAAACCACGTAAGCAAGGCCTCCACACCGAACAGGGGATGTATCACCCCGAACGGCAGAAGCTCCATGCCGAACAGTCAGACACCGAAGAGGTTCGCCGAAAAACGAAGACCTGATCTGACAGATATCCAACCGTTGGAAACCGTACTGCTCTGGAAGGAGGACCGGTTTTCCCGCTGACAGGTCGTACCGCTCGTACGTCGTACAGCAGAAGTCATGTAATAGTCCTCTGCAGGCATTAAAAGAACCGTCACTAGGACGGTGGATTATTCGGCTGAAATGACTGGACAGAGCGGATCAGGGTATATATACTTCCTATACACAGCCTTCAAAGGGGCTGAAAAAAATAAAAAAGGAATTTTTTGTATACTCTGTTACCTTTAGAAAAGCATTTCTAGTGACATTTCAAGCCTCCTCGAAAAGGAGCCGTGGTTTTTCTGCCAGTCGGTTTCCACGTAAAAACTCTTTGATTGTTTCCCGTCTTAACAATTTGGTGCCCTCACGCAGGATCAAACTTGATCCCTACACCCATGCAGCACGTCCACGACGAAAACGCTCCTCCACCACCTGGCGAACAACAGGCGACACGCCCACCCCAGGACGATGCAACTAGGGACGACCGACAGCTTCAAACACTGACGAACACGGTCGCCACCTTCACCCGAACCATGAACACTTTCCTCGCTAACCTACCAGCCCTCCTTCAGCAGCAGAGACCCCTCCCTCTAGCTCTGCCTATCGAAGGCCCGCTCCAACAACCAGGCGCGGAACACGTCGAACTGCCAACCGAGGAAACTAGCACCCACGCTGCCGCCGAAAGCCGGCCCGAGGTGTACCCCCCGGCTCCCCCGGTGGATACAATTTTCTCGCCCGCNNNNGCCTACAAGGCCCCCCGAGTCTCCGACTACAACGGCCTCACCGACCCGGCCCAACATGTCAAGCGTTTCGAGAACGCCCTCGCAACCAGCGACCCTGTCTCAGACGCCTACAAATGTCGTCTATTCAGGAACACACTGACGGGCCTGGCTCTGGACTGGCTCGACGAAGTACCTCAAGGCTCCATCCAGAGCTTCCTGCAATTCTCCGAACAGTTCCGTACTAGGTTCGGAACGTCGAAGACGACATCCAGAACAATCCACGAGCTGTGGCAAATACGGCAAGCTCCAGACGAATCGCTCCGCAACTATGTGGACCGGTTCTCAAAGATGAATGCCGAGACGAAGGACACCACGGACGATAGATCGACCATGATCTTCGTCCACAGCATTCTGCCCGGGGAGTTGTACGACTCTTTCGTCGACAACATGCCGAAAACTCTGATGGAGGCAAGGGCCCGCGCCGAAAAACGCATCCATCTGGAAGATGCGAAGGCTCTCAAGGCGAAATCCAAGCAGGAGGTAGCCTCGCCCCAGACCAAGAAAGGCGAGACCACCAAGACAGACTCGAACACTCCCAGGAGAAGCTTTCGAGACCGGAACTACTCACCCTCCCAAGGGAAGCGCAAGTTCGAGGGCGAGTCCCCACGTCCCGCCACTCCGGTCTACATTATAGAAGAAATATTTTCGATCCTCAGAAGGCGAACGCCAGCCACCACAACCCGGTGAGGATCCCACAAAGTTCTGCAAGTTCCACCAACGTTACGGCCACCTTCTCTTCGAGTGCCGCTCTTTTCGGGCACTCGTCAACGAGTACATCGAGAATGGCTACCTCACCGGGTACAAGAGGATCGAAGGGCCCCTGCCGAAAGCGGCCCGACCGCTCTTTCCGAGCGACGATCCCAGGGGGGCCCCCTCTTCGATGCCAGCCACATCGAAAGCCGACGACAAGAAGGTCGTCCTCTCTATCTTCGGTTATCACAGCGGTCTCAGGACTCGGAGACACCAGGAGGTATGCACAGTCGAACTCCCCCCTCTTTTGCCTGATATGATCTTCACTGCAGGAGACCTTCCCAGAGGTGGGATAAATCGCGACGACCCCATCGTGGTCATCGCCGAGATCGGAGCCTGCGATGTCCACCGAACCTTGGTCGACACCGGCAGCTCAGTCGACATACTGTACCTCTGCGCCTTCAACGAGATGGCCGTCGGTCCTTGCAAACCTCTCCCCCCATCCATGACGATCTCCAGCTTCTCCGGCGACATCTACCGACCCGCAGGATACGTTACCCTGCGCGTCGCCCTCGAAGAGGGTCCCAGAAGAATGGAGAAGGAGATCGACTTCATTATCATGGACGCTCCCTCCGGCTACAACGCGATCCTGGGACGCCCCGCAATCGCGGCATTCCAGATGGTTGCGTCTACGTATCATCTGTGTGTGAAGTTCCCCACGCCATTCGGCGTCGTGACCAT
>JAEMOT010001568.1:0-16263 GCA_019297695.1 Apostasia ramifera | reverse complement strand
ACTGGCAGTCAAGGGCACTCCCCTTCTCGAAGTCCCTGGCCTAAAATCCTAACTTAGCGCCAAGCGCGACTGGCAGTCAAGGG
Source organism: Apostasia ramifera (assembly GCA_019297695.1). Taxonomy (NCBI): domain Eukaryota; kingdom Viridiplantae; phylum Streptophyta; class Magnoliopsida; order Asparagales; family Orchidaceae; genus Apostasia; species Apostasia ramifera. The sequence goes on along the minus strand of JAEMOT010001568.1, from coordinate 16,180 downwards.
CACTCCCCTTCTCGAAGTCTCTGGCCTAAAATCCTACCAAACAAGGCTTCATAAACAGAAATCTAGTGCAAAAGAAAAAACATTGCATTACAGAACTTTGCATTACAAAAGTTTTACAAAGAAAAAAATTACAAGGATCACTACTCCTCCTCGAAATCCTCCAGGTCAGAATCTATCACCAGATCGGCACCAGGGGTCCGCGGCACGTCCTGCAGTGGATCCCGCGAACGGAGTGGAGAAACGACTAAGGGTCCTCCCGAAGTCCCTTCTGAAGCTGGGCCCCCCTCCGGAACCGGAACTCCTTCGGCACCTCCCGCCATTTTGGCCTCAGTAGGAGGGATGACCGCCTTCATATTTGAAACGAAGGCGAACATCTGCTCCATCTTCTCAGCAGACATATCGAAAAAGGTACAATGATACGAACGGCTCCTGGAGAGAATACATTCATTCATATCCAACCCGTCGAGATCCCCACGGCTAACCAACCCCCGATCAAGGAGAGCAGAACCGAACATATCCACCGAGTTCTCTAACGCTCCTTTTATGAATGCCTTAAATTCAAGGGACCGGCGGAAATCGAAGACCCCCTATTCACGATTCCGCTCAGACTCATCAAGCGCCCCTTCCAGAAGTTTTTGAAGTTCGGCCTCACGACGGTTGGACTCCTCCAAGCCCCGCATCACCGAACGGAGACGTTTCTCAGCCAGGAGATGCTGACGTTCCGACTCCAAGTACCAAAGCTCATTCTCTTTCGCCTTCCTCTCCTGCGCCATAGCCTCCTTAGTAAGCTGCTCCACCAAGTCGGCAGCCCTGGCGCCCAACCTGGTCACCGAGTCCGGTCTCCCTTCCAGGACAGTTCGTGGAGGTCCTCTCCGAACACCTCCCATGTGCTCTTCAACACTTTGGCCGGCAGCATCCGACGCTTCAGCATCTGACCCTATCTCGCCTTGATGTCTCCCTGGCAGATCTTCGGGATCATCGCTGACCTGAATCTCGTCAATATACGCCAGGTCATCCTCTCCCTCTTCGAAAGATCGAGGCGCTGCCGAGCTCCCCTCACCTGGAGCTCCAGGTGCGGTGCGCCTCCTCTTCGCCGGAAGACGAGAAGGACCCGGACGATCGTGAGGAACCCGCTTGTTCCCTATCTGCTGAAGTCAGAACCACCCCAGTTCGAGCTCCGATTGACCTGAAACACAAATCGAAAAACAGAATTAGCATCCTCACCGAAAAGAAAAACGCACGAGCTGCCAAGACTCACCCGTATACTCCCGCACGTCAACCTCGAGATCACGCAGGTAGTCTTCGGCGTCGTGCACACATTTCCGGATCTCATCCGCCTCCCGAAAGCGAGGGTCCTCGAATCCGATTCCCTCTCCTAGGAACCTCGCCTCACCTACTCTTCGCGGCTCACCAAACCTCACTCCGCGAAGTTCGACAAAGAAAAATCGCTTGTACCAATCTGCAAACCCGGTATCCCTCACCTTGAAAACCTGACAATACCTACCCTTCAGAACGAAACATCCGTGCAGTCGAGGATTCACCTCCCACCGAAAAACCGCCTTGAAGATCTCGACGTCCCAAGGAATCTGTCGACGCCGCAACTCCTTGGCAAGGCAGTAGATCATGGTAACGACGTTCGGCGGGAGCTGCATGGGAACGACGCCGAAGTAATTAAAAACATTCACGAACTCGGGCTGGAAAGGAAGGAACAGCCCTCCACGCAGGTGGTGGAGGCACACTGCCACCTTCCCTTCCGGCGGCGTCGTGAAGTTCCCCGTCTCTGACGGATACTCCAAATCTACGTCCTGGTCCACCCCCCATACTTGCAGCACCTCTTTCTCGAAAGTATGCGGCGGTAAGATACATAGCTCACCTCGAAGAGCGTGGTAATCAGCCCACATGTCCTTCGCTCTGTTGCGCGACTTCTTAACCATTTTTTTTTCTTCTTGAAAAAGAGAGGGGCAACGAGCGAAAGAGGCAAATAGAAAGTCGATCCTCGACCCCTCATCTTTTTCTATATTTATAGTCCCTAGAACCGACGGTTCCGATCCCCGAGGACTGATACTTGGCAGCTCAAAATTTCAAAACATATATATTTTGGCGCGAATTTCACCTCGTTTTTCCCAAAACAATCACATCACAAAAAAAAAGAGCATAAAAGACAAGGCACATATCACGAACATTCCATTTGAATAAAGTTTTTACATAGTCAAAAAAAAAAAAAAAGAAGAGGATGAGGATGAGGGAAGAGGGCTATAAAGAAAATCTCGACTCTGACTCTGCAAGCAAATCCCGAACGGTTCGGGCAAACTCTCTTCGACGACGGTTCTCTTCCTCCAGCTCTTCGATTCGGGACGTCAACGTCCCCCTCTCCCTCGTCAACTCCTCAACTTGGGCGGTCACCATCTCCAGGTCGCCCTCAAGACGAACGCATTTCGACTCTAAATCAGCGATCGTCTTCTCCGCCTCAGACGGTTCCAGTCTCCGAAGAAGGGAAAGAATTTCCTCCATCTTCTGCTCAGAGATCGCTGCTTTCTGTTCGAGGGCTGTTGCCTGATCCCTGCTCGCCACATACTCTTTGATCTTGTCATGATGAGAATAGACGTTTCGCGCAAAATACTGCGCGGTCGAACTGACAGACCCAGGGCCTCTCTGACCTGACGAAAGCCCCGGACTGCCAGATGGGCCCGAAGAGGAAGTCACAGGAGCCACGTTGCCCTGCTCCGATGAAGGTGCCTCCCGAACCCCCAGAGACGGCGCAGAGGGCAAATTCCCCGCACTTTCCTTAATTGGCTGCACTTCGACGTCAGCCACCATGATCGCGCCCCCCACCGAAGGAGCTGCTCGTGCGTCATTCACTGGGGACCTAGACGTCATGCGTGCGCCTTCCCCTGCGCTGGAAAGACGGATCCTCGGCTTCTTCGACGCCTCTTCCCGAACAGACGGGCGCCTTGCGCCGGCTTGATCCGGCTTACCTGGAACCCTAGTCCCAGGATTCCCTCCTTGAAGACTATCAGCCACTCCTGAGAAGAGGTCCATCACACCAGTTTCTCCTCTGGTCAAAAGAAGTTTCTGCCAATGCCTCACGAATACTTATAGACCCTCCAGGGCCACGTGGCAACCGGGCACGCGCATCAATGCGCTTCACGACTATCGGGGGGACATGTTGCATTGGATCCGCACTTCCTCATCTAGACCGTCCACGTGGAGACTGACGTTGAAACCACGTAAGCAAGGCCTCCACACCGAACAGGGGATGTATCACACCGAACAGGGGATGCATCACCCCGAACGGCAGAAGCTCCATGCCGAACAGTCAGACACCGAAGAGGTTCGCCGAAAAACGAAGACCTGATCTGACAGATATCCGACCGTTGGAAACCGTACTGCTCTGGAAGGAGGACCGGTTTTCCCGCTGACACATAATAGCCCTCTGCAGGCATTAAAAGAGCCGTCACTAGGACGGTGGATTATTCGGCTGAAATGACTGGACATAGCGGATCAGGGTATATATACTTCCTGTACACAGCCTTCAAAGGGGCTGAAAAAAATAAAAAAGGAACTTTTTGTATACTCTGTTACCCTTAGAAAAGTATTTCTAGTGACATTTCAAGCCTCCTCGAAAAGGAGCCGTGATTTTTCCGCCAGTCAGTTTCCACGTAAAAACTCTTTGATTGTTTCCCGTCTTAACAGAGAATGTGTAACTTTCACAAGTAAAACGTCAAAGAAGTAGTAGAAAAAAAGATTAACCGCCCAACAAACCGAAGCACTAGACCGAGTAAGTGCTGCCAATTTGACGAATGTTTCAAACTCGAAAAAGTGTCCCCACCCCTTGTTCTACGTTAATTTTTTTCAATGATTAGTCGAAGGCCGAGCACTAAGGAAATGAAAACAAACCAGTATCCAGAATCACAAATCACAAGCGAAACATGCTTAACCTTCAATGGATCTTCTCAATCTCAAACGCAATAAGTTGATAAAAAGGGTGGATGAAACTCACATCGCTGAGGGCCGGGTCTGCCATCAGAGCCAAGGGATTCAAAATCCTTGGCAGCGAAGTGGCGGATGCGCTCAGCCTCGGACTCCGCCTCCCTGAAACCCCTCCCCTTCGTCTTCCTCGGCTTATCCCCGGTGCCACCGGTGATGGCGGACCTCAGCCTAGGGCCGGACGCGGCAGCCGGCCAACCCTCCGGTTCTCCAGCGCCATCCTCGTCCATGAGATCGTCATCGTCGGGCTCGAAATCCACCGCCTCGTCCGCTGGCGTCGCGGCCATTGCTGGAGCCAGCGGTGAGAGACTGGCTCGAAGATCGACAGTCGCCCGAATGGATACGTGCTCGCTCGAGTTTATTGAACCGAGCGATGAATTGAACTCACTCGATTTGACTCAATTTTTATTTTTTTAAATATATAAATAATATATTTAATTATTTATCATTTACACATAAATATTTATTCAGCTTAGTTAGAATATTTATTTGATAATGTTACGAGTATGATTAACCGAAATTTAAATTTTAGTAGAGTCAAATTTTCGAGGTTTAAGTTGGCTTGATTAAAGTCTCGAGTCAGCTTAAACTTAAATTGAATTGAGATAAGTAGAACTTAAGCCATCTTGGCATGACTCGAATTCAAATCATTCTCACTCCTAGTTGGAAGTGGACACTCTTCAGTCTTCGGTTTCCCTATGCTTAAGCGATTTGAGGAGAAAACATAGGCTTGCCTTTGAGTTGGGGAGAGTTATCTATAGCTTGATTTTTATACTTAAACCCGAATCCCGAAGTTCAAAGTCCGTGGTTTGAAGCCCCAAGCCACAAGCAACTTGACTAAAGCACTAAGCCTTATGCCCGCAACTCAAAGCTCAAAGTTCGAAGCCTGAAGCCAGAATTCCAAACCATGAAGCCCGGAGCCTGAAGACCAAAGCCCTAACTGCTAAACCCGAAGACAATATCCCAAAGCCTGTATCACAAAGCCTAAGCCAGTAGCTTGTAGTCTGTTGCTCGAAGCCCCGTATTAGAAGTCCTACACCTAAAGCCCGAAGGCCTCAACTAAAGCCCCAGGCCCCAAGCCCTAAGCCTCAATTCTAAAACTTGAAACCCAAAGCTCGAAGCCAAAAGCCTGAAACCCGAAGCCTTAAATCCTGAAGCTTAGGCTCTGTTTGGCGCGAGGACCAAAATCAGGACTAAAATAGTATTAGTTTAAGAAATAACAATAATAATAATAAATAATTTTTTAAAATCATTCTACATAAATTTTAATATAAAAAATATTATTTTACTTCACATACTTAATAATTTTTAATAAAAATATTAATTTTATTTTACATCTTAAATCAAAATACTCGATTCGAATATTTTAATTTAAGATGTGAAATACAATTGATATTTTTATTGAAAATTATTGAGTATGTGAAATAAAATAATATTTTTTTATATTAGAATTTATGTAGAATGATTAAAAAAATTTATTTATTGTTATTTCTTAAATTAGTACTATTTTGGTCATAGCATCAAACAGGGCCTAAAGCGTAATGCCCAATGCCTAAAGCCTGAAGCCCCATGCCCTAAGTCTTCAGCCCTAAGCTCCAAGCCTCAAGCCTCAAGCCCTAAGCACTAAGCCCTAAATTAGAAGCCAGGTGCGAAAAGCCGATAAGCTTAAGCTCAAAGCCCCAAGTTCGAAACCTTACACTCGAAGGCCAAAGCTTGAAGCTTGAAGCCTGAAGCTAGAAGCCTAAACCCCAAACCCTGAAGCTAGAAGTTTGAAGCCTGAAGCCGAAGCCCAAAGCCCGAAGCCGAAGCCCCATGTTCGAAGCCTAAAGCCCGAAGCCCCTAACACGAACCCTAAGCCTGATGTCCTAAGCCTATAGCCCGAAACTTGAAGCTCAAAGCCAAAAGCCCGAAGACAAAATCCCAAAGCCCCATGCCTAGGCCTCAAGCCCCAAGCCAAAAGCCCAAAGAGCTAAGGCCCAAGCCTCAAGCCCCAAGCCTTAAGTCCGAAGCTTGAAGCCCACAGCCTATATCCCTAAGCCCAAAACCCAAAGTCCGAAGCCCCAAACTCAAATTTCCAAACTCTATGCCCCAATGTCCAAGCAATAATCCTGAATCACTAAGCTCGAAGCCCAAAGCCCAAAGCTCAAATCCTTAAATCAGAAGCCCTAAGCCCTAAGCCTCAACTTTAAAACACAAAGCCTAAGCTTGAAGCTCGAAGCTCAATGCCCGTAGCCCCAAGCCTAAAAACCAAGGCTGAAGCCTCAAGCCAAAGCCCAAAGCTCGAATGCTCAATCCCCACACCCCAATCCCCATTTTTTAATTAATATATACAAAGATATTTTAACTTATTACCACCAATTATAAAGCTATTGAAAGTATATTGATATATCTCAATAGATATACGCGTTTAGAGACTAATTTGTTAGATATTAAATTATTTGAACTAAACAAGAACAAGTATATAACTATTTCATTATTATATCGATAAATTTAAGCTAAATACAAATATTTAAAGTTTAATACATTAAATATAAAAGTATTTTAACTAAATACAAGCAATTATATGACTAATTATTAATTTTAAATATATTTAAATAGAATTCAAGTATTTAGATATTAATTTATTATAAATTAACATATTTTAACTTAATACTCACAATTATATAGCTTATATATATTATATCAATAAATTTTAGCTTAATAGATTCATGTAAAGATTGATTTGATATCTAATAAGATATTTTAATATAATACCAATAATTATATAACTATTTAATAGTATATCAATATATTTCAAATAAATACATATTTTTAGAGACTGATTTATTACATATCAATGTATTTGAACTGAACAGTGATAATTATATAATTATTTATTTTTATATCAATGAATTTAAGTTAAGTACATGTATTTAGAAACTGATTCATTATATATCAAGTTAGTTTAACTAAATACTAATTAATATATAACTATTTGGTAGTATATCGATGTTTTTTAGTTGATTATAAGCTTTTAGGGAATTTGTTAGATATTAATATATTTAAATTGAATAGTAATAATTATACAATTATTTATTATTATATTGATAAATTTAATTTGAATACATATATTTTGTGACCAATTTATTACATATTAAATTATTTTAATTGAATATTAATAATTATACAACTGTTCAATATTTTTCAGTGTATTTGAATAGAATATTAGTATTTAGACAATAATTTGTTATATATTAAGGTGTTTTAACTTAATACTCCTAATTACATAGCTTATATATGTTATATCGATATATTTTAACTAAATACATAAATTTAAAGACCGAATCAATATATATCAAAGTATTTTAATTTAATATTAGTAATTATATAATTATTTAATAATATATTGATGTTTTTTAAATGAATACATACTTTTACAATCAAATTTATTAAATATCAATGTATTTGAACCGAAGAATGACAATTGTATAACTATTCATTATTTTATTGATAAATTTAAACAGAATATATATATTTAGAGATCAATTTAATATATATCAAGTTATCTTAACTGAGTAATAGTAATTATATGACTATTTGATGATTTCTAATATATTTAAATAGAATATTATCATTTAAATATCAATTTATTATATATCAAAATATTTTAATATTATACTCATAATAACACAATTTATACATGTCATATCAATGTATTTCAATTGAACATATATTTAGAAATCGATTCAATATATATCAAGGTATTTTAACTAAATACGAGCAATTATATAATTATTTGATAATATATTAATGATTTTCAACTAAATACATATTTTTAGAGAATGATTTATTACATATCAATATATTTGAACTGAACAATAATAATTATATAACTATTCATTACCATATTGATGAATTTAAACTGATTATATATATTTAAAGACAGATTCAATATATTTAAGATTATTTTATTCAATATATATAAGATTATTTTAGCTGAATACTAACAATAATATGACTATTCAGTAATAGTTCAATATATTTGAATAGAATATTAATATTTTAATATTAATTTATTATATATTTGTGGATTTTAACTTAATACTTAGAATTATACAACTTATATATGTTATATCAAAAAATTTTAACTGAATACATACATTTAGAGTGATTTGATATATATTAATGCATTGTAATATAATATTAATAATTGTATAATAATTTAATAGCATACCGATATATTTCAAATGAATATATATTTTTAGAGACTAATTTATCAAATATCAATGTATTTGAACTTAATAATGATAATTAAATAACTATTTATTACTATTAATAAATTTAAACTGAATACATGTATTTAGAGTCTGACTCATTATATATCAAGTTATTTAAATAAAAATTTATAATTATATGATTATTTGATGATTTTTTTCATATATATTAGAATGAAATATTAGTATTTAAATATCAATTTATTGTATAGTAAGTTATTTTAAATTAATATTCATAATTTCACACCTTATATATATTATATTAATGTATTTCAATTAAATACATACTTTTAAAAATTAATTTGTTATATATCAATGAATTTAAATTTAATACCAGTAATTATATAACTATTTATAGTATATAGATATATTTTAATTAATTACATACTTTTAGATACTTTTAATTACATACTAATATGTTAATTATCAATATTTTCAAACTAAATAGTGAAAATTATATAACTATTTATTTTTATATCAATAAATTTAATTTAAATATTTTAATTAAATACTAGCAATTATATAACTATTTAATAATTTTTTAAAGTATTTAAAAAGATACTAACATTTACAAATTAATTTATTATATATATCTGGGTATTTTAATTTAATACTAACAATAACATAATTTATATATTATATTAATATATTTCAACTAAATACAAATATTTAAAGATCGATTTGATACATATGAAGATATTTTAACTTAACACCAGCAATTGTAGACCTATTTGATAGTATATTAATATATTTTTAAATGAATATATACTTTTAGAGACTAATTTATTAAATATCATTGTATTTAAACTGAAAAATAATAATTATAATATTATTCATTGCTTTATCAATGAATTTAAACTAAATATATGTAAGCAGAGACCGATTCATTACATATCAACTGAACTTAACACAAAGTCAATCGAAAGCTTGAGTTCTTCATTCGGAATCAAAACTCAATTTAACTAAATACACTTTTAAAGACTCATTTATAACATATCAATGTATTTGAATTAAATAGTAATATTTTTACAACTATTTATTGTTTTAACGATAAATTCACGCTGAATACGTACATTTAGAGAGCGATTCATTGCATAATGAGTTATTTTAAATGAATACTAGTAAATATACGAGTATTCAAATATTGTTTATTGTATTTGAAGAGAATATAAGTAATTTGACTTTGATCTTATCTATATCATGATATTTAACATAATACTCTGATTAAACAACTAATATTAGCTGTAATTTGACTTTGATCTTATCTATATTATGATATTTTAACATAATACTCTGATTAAACAACTAATATTAACTATATTAATGTATTTTAGTCGAAAATAGATATTTGGTCATCTATTAAGGATGTTTGATTGAGTTTTAATATAATACCTGTAGTTACACATTTTTTGACAGTATATTGATGTTAATTTAACCTATTAAGCACTTCTAGAGACTGAGTTTTGACATATCAATATATTTAAATTGAATAGTAGCGTTTTTATAAAAATTCATTGCCCGAACATTGAATTCAAGCGGAATACTAGCATTTAGAGAGCGATTTATTATATAATAAGTTATTTTAAATGAATACTAGCAAATATAAGAGTATTCAAATATTGTTTATTATATTTGAAGAGAATATAAGTAATTTGACTTTGATCTTATCGATATCGTGACTTTTAACATAATACTCTGATTAAACAACTAATATTAATTATAAGTAATTTGACTTTGATCTTATCTATATCATGACATTTTAACATGATACTCTGATTAAACAACTAATATTAGCTATATTGATGTGTTTTAGTCAAAAATAGATATTTGGTCACTATTAGAGACGTTTGATTGAGTTTTAATATAATACCTGTAGTTACACATTTTTTGATAGTATATTGATATTAATTTAACATATTAAGCACTTTTAGAGACTGAGTTTTGACATATCAATATATTTAAATTGAATAGTAGCGTTTTTATAAAAATTTATTGCCCGAACATTGAATTCAAGCAGAATACTAGCATTTAGAGAACGATTCAATGCATAATAAGTTATTGTAATTGAATACTAGCAATTATATAAGTATATGATCATTTCTAATTATATTTGAAGAGAATAAAATCAATTTAACTCAGATTTTATCTATATTATAGTATTTTAACATAATAATCTGATTAAATAATTAATATTAACTATGCTGATGTGTTTTAGCTGAAAATAGATATTTGACTATCTATGTGATTGAGTTTTAATATAATTTCCGCAGTTACACATTTTTTGATAGTATATCCATATTATTTTAACCTATTAAGCACTTCTAGAGACTAAGTTTTAATATATCAATATATTTGAATTGGATAGTAATATTTTTATAAAAATTCATTGCGTTAACATTGAATTCAAGCGGAATACAAGCATTTATTCATTGCATAATGAGTCATTGTAATTCAATACTAGCAATTATACGAGTATTTAATTATTTTTAATTATATTTGAAGAGAATAAAAGTAATTTAACTTTGGTCTTATCTATATCATAGCATTTTAACATAATACTCTGATTAAACAACTAATATTTGCTATATTAATGTGTCTTAGTCGAAAATAGATATTTGGTGATCTATTTGAGACGTTTAATTGAGGTTTAATATAATACCCGTAATTACACATTTTTTGATAGTATAACGATGTTCTTTTAACCTATTAAGCACTTCTAGAGACTAATTTTCGATATATCAATGTATTTGAATTGAATGATAACGTTTTTACAATAATTCAATGCGTTAACATTGAATTCAAGCAGAAAATAAGCATTTAATGATATATATATATATAAAAGCATTTAATGAATGATTCATTGTATTAAGTTATTTTAATTGAATACTAGCAATTATATGAGTATTCAATTATTTTTTATTGTATTTGAAGAAAATAAAAGCAATTTAACTCAGATCTTATTTATATCATAACATTTTAACATAATACTCTGATTAAACAACTAATATTAGCTATATTGATGTGTTTTAGCCGAAAATAGATATTTGACAATCTATTAAGGACGTTTAATTGAGTTTTAATTAATACCTATAGTTACATATTTTTTTGATAATATATCGATATTATTTTAACCTATTAAGCACTTCTAGAGATTAATTTTTTTGCATATCAATGAATTTGAATTGAATAGTGATGTTTTTACAATAATTCATTGCGTTAACATTGAATTCAAGTGGAATACAAGCATTTAGAGAATGATTCATTACATAATAAGTAATTTTAATTGAATACTAGCAATTATATGAGTATTCAATTATTTTTGATTAAATTTGAAGAGAATACAAGTAATTTAACTTTGATCTTACCTATATCAAGGCATGTTAACATAATACTCTGATTAAATAACTAATATTTATAATATCAATGTATTATAGTTGAAAATAGATATTTGACGATCTATTAGAGAGATATAATTGAGTTTTAATATAATACCAATAATTACACCTCATTTTGGTAGTACATCAATGTATTTTAACTTATTAGACATTTTTAGAGATAGATTTACAACATATCAATATATTTCGATTTAATTGTGATATTTTTACTGCTATTCATTGCATTAACATTAAATTCAAGCTTAATACAAACACTTAGAGAATAATTCATTGTATAATAAATTAGTTTGACTGGATAATCTCCACTATAAGATTCTTTTATGATTTTTAAATGCATTTAGAAAGAATACTCACAATTAGACTTTGAACTTGTTTATATCAAGGCATTTAAATATAATAGTAAGATTAAACAAGTTATATATACTATATCAAAGTATCTTAGCCGAAATCAGATATTTGGCGACCTATTAAGGAGATATATTTGAGTTTTAGAATAATACTGATAATTTCACATTCTTTTTATAGTACATTGATATATTATAATTTTTTTGGCACTTTTAAAGACTGATTTATGACATATCAATATATTTGAATTAAATAGTGATATTTTTACGACTATTCATTACATTAACATTGAATTCAAACCGAATACGAGCATTTAAAGAGCGATTCATTGCATAATAAATTATTTTAACTGAATACTAGAAATTTTATTAGTATTCAATTAATTTTTATTATTTTTAAAGAGCATATAAGCAATTTGACTTTGATCTTATTTATATCATAGCATTTTAACATAATACTTTCATTAAATAGCAAATATTAACTATATTGATATGGTTTAGCTGAAAATAGATATTTGACAATCTATTAGGGATGTTTAATTGAGTTTTAATATAATACCCGCAGTTACACATTTGTTTGACAGTATATCGATGTTATCATAACCTATTAAGAACTTCTAGAGATTTATTTTTGACATATCAATATTTTTTAATTGAATAGTGATATTTTTATAATAATTTATTGTATTAACATTAAATTTAAGTAAAATACAAGAATTTAGACTTAATAATAAGTCATTTTAACAGAATACTAGCAGTTATATGATTATTCAATTATTTTTGATTATATTAGAAGAGAATACAAGCAATTTAACTTTGATCATACCTATATCAAGGCATGTTAATGTAATACTCTGATCATACCTATATCAAGGCATATTAATGTAAATAACTAATATCTGCTACATCAATGTATTTGTATCGAAAATAAATTACTATGAGGGACATATACCTCATAGTATATGTACTATACCGATAATTACCTCTCGTTGTAATAGTATATCAATGTATTTCAATATAATTCGATTGAATTGTAGCATTTTTACTGTTATTCATTGCATTAACATTAAATTGAACCTAAATACAAACATTTAGAGAAAAATTTATTGCATACTAAGGCTCTGTTTGGTAATAAGAAAAAAAAGAAGATTTGGTTGGAATTTTTAGTGATTTTTGAAAAATGTGTATGATGTGAAATAAAGTTGATTGATTTATTGAGAATTGTGTTGGATGTGAAATAAAGTGATTGTTTAATGTTGGAATTTGTGTGAGATGAGATATAAAATAATTTTTTAAGTTTTTTTAATATAAATTTAAGATTTTAGTCATGGGTAATTTTAGCCATGATTTTTAGTTCATTGCCAAACAGGGCCTAAGTTATTTCAACCAGATACTCGCAACTATGAGACTATTTGATGATTTTTAAATGTATTTAGAAAGAATACATACAATTAGATTTTGAAGATATTTATATCAAGGCATTTTAACATAATAACAAGATTAAACAACTTATATTTGCTTTATCAAAGTATCTTACCCGAAAGCAGATATTTGACGACCTATGAGGGACATATAATTGAGTTTTAATATAATACCAGTAATTACAAGTTATTTTTATTGTATATCAATTTATTATAACTTTTTGGCACTTTTAAAAACTGATTTATGACATATCAATATATTTGAATTAAATAGTGATATTTTTACAACTAGTCATTATATTAACGTTAAATTCAAGCTGAATACCTTCATTTAGGGTGTGATTCATTGCATAATAAGTATTTTAACTGAATACTAGAAATTATATGAGTATTCAATCATTATTTATTATATTTAAAGAGAATATAAGTAATTTGACTTTGATCTTGTCTATATCATGGCATTTTAACATAATATTCTGATTATACAACTAATATTAGCTATATTGATGTATTTTAAATGAAAATAGATATTTAGTCATTTATTAGGGACGTTTAATTGAGTTTTAATATAATACCCGTAGTTACACATTTTTTGGCAGTATATCGATGTTAGTTTAACCTAATAAGCACTTCTAAAGATTGCTTTTTTTGACATATTAATGTATTTGATTTGAATAGTGATGTTTTTACAATAATTCATTGCGCTAACATTGAATTCAAGCGGAATACAAGTATTTAGACTAAATAATAAGTCATTTTAACTGAATACAAGTAATTATACGATTATTCAATTATTTTGAATTGTATTTGAAGATAATACAAGTAATTTAACTTTGATTTTACCTTTATCAAGGTATGTTAACGTGATACTCTGATTAAATAATTAATTTCTGCTATATCAAAATATTTTAATTGAAAATAGATATTTAGCGATCTATTAAAGCGATATGATTGTGTTTTAATATAATACTGATAATTATACCTCATATTGATAGTACATCAATGTATTTCAACTTATTAATTAAATAGTATCATTTTTACAATAATTTATTGCGTTAATATTGAATTCAAGTGAAATACAAGCATTTAGACTCAATAATAAGACATTTTAGTTGAATACTAGTAATTATATAATTATTCAATCAGTTTGGATTGTATTTGAGGAGAATATAAGTAATTTAACTTTGATCTTACCTATATCACGGCAAGTTAATATAATACTCTGATTAAACAACTAATTTTTGTTATATCAATATATTTTAGTCGAAAATAGATACTTGGCAATCTATTAGAGAGATATGATTGAGTTTTAAGATTATATCGACAATTACACCTTATTTTGATAGTACATCAACCTATTTCAACTTATTCTGTACTTTTAGAGACGAATTTATGAGATATCAATATAATTTGATTGAATTGTGGCATTTGTACTGTTATTTATTGCATTAACATTGAATTTAAGCTGAATACAAACACTTAGAGAATAATTTATTGCATTAACATTGAATTTAAGCTGAATACAAATACTTAGAGAATAATTTATTGCATACTAAGTTATTTTGACCGGATACTTACAACTATAAGACTATTTGATGATTTTTTAATGTATTTAGAAAGAATATAGGCAATTAGATTTTGAATATGTTTATATCAAGGCATTTAACATAATAGTAAGATTAAAAAGCTTATATTTGCATTATCAATGAATGTTACCCAAAAGCAGATATTTGGCGACCTATGAGGGACGTATATTTGAGTTTTAATATAGTACCTATAATTACACGTCATTTTTAATGTATATCGATCTATTATAATTTTTAGGCATTTTTAAAAAGTGATTTATGACATATCAATATATTTGAATTGAGTAGTGATGTTTTCACGATTATTCATTGCATTAACGTTGAATTCAAGCCGAACATGAGCATTTAGAGAGCGATTCATTGCATAATAAGTTATTTTAACTAAATAGTCGCAATTATACCAGTATTCAATCATAATTTGTTGTATTTGAAGAGAATATAAGCAATTGGACTTCGATCTTGACCATATCTTGACATTGTAACATAATACTCTAATTAAATAACTAATATTAATTATATTGATGTGTTTCAGCCAAAAATAGTTATTTGGCCATCTATTAGGAATGTATGATTGAGTTTTAATATAATACCCTAGGTTACACATTTTTTGACTGTATATCAATGTTAAGTTAACCTATTAAGCACTTTTAAAGTCTGAGTTTTGACATATCAATGTATTTGAATAGAATAATAATATTTTTATAATAATATTTTGCATTAACATTGAATTTAAGTGGAGTATAAGTATTTAGAGAAAGATTCATAGTATAATAAGTAATTATAACTGAATACTAGCAATTATATGAGTATTCAATCATTTGTTATTATGTTTGAATAGAATACAAGTAATTTAACTTTGATCTTGCTTATATCATGGCATGTTAACGTAATAATCTGAGTAAATAACTTATACTTGCTATATCAATGTGTTTTAGTTGAAAATAGATATTTGGTGATCTATTAGAGAGATATGATTGAGTTTTAATATAATACAGGCAATTACACCTCATTTTGATAGTACATGAATGTATTTTAACTTATTCGATATTTTTAGAGATAGATTTAGAATATATCAATATATTTAGATTTAACATATCAATATATTTCGATTTAATTGTGACATTTTTACTACTATTCATTACGTTAATGTTGAATTCAAGCTGAATACAAACACTTAGAAAATAATTCGTTATA
>JAEMOT010001567.1:401295-460677 GCA_019297695.1 Apostasia ramifera | reverse complement strand
AATACTCTGATTACACACCTAATGTTTGCTATATTATTGTATTTCAGTCGAAAAATAATATGTAGCGATCTATTAGAGACATTTGATTGCGTTTTAATATAATACCTATAATTTTATATTTTTTTATNGATATATCAATGAATTTGAGTTGAATAGTGACATTTTTGTAGCTATTCATTGTATTACGTTGAATTCAAGTGGAGTACAAGTATTTAGAGTACGCTTCATTGCATAATAGTTATTTTAACTGAATACAAGCAATTGTGTGAGTTTTTAATTTGTTTTTATTGTATTTGAAGAGAATATATGCAAGTTTGCTTTAATCTTTGCTATATTATTATATTTCAGTCGAAAAATGATATTTCGCGATATATTATGGACATTTGATTGCGTTTTAATGTAATACCTATAATTACACAACTATTTGTCAGTATATCGATCAATTTTAAAAGAATATGGTCTTTTAGGGTCTGATTTATGACATATCAATGAATTTTACTTAAATAGTGTTGTTTTTATAGCTATTCATTGCATTATGTTGAATTCAAGTGGAGTACAAGCTTTAAGAGTACGTTTTATTACATAATAAGTTATTTTAACTGAATACAAGCAATTGTGTGAGTATTCAATTAGTATTTATTATATTTGAAGAGAATATATGCAATTTAACCTTGCACTTGTCTATATAAAAGTTTTTTAACATAATACTCTCATTGCACACCTAATGTTTGCTATATTGATTTGTTGCAAACGAAAATTGGTATTTGGCAATCTATTAGGGACATTTGGTTGCGTTTTAGGGTCTGATTTATGACATATCAATAAATTTAAGCTGAATAATGACGTTTTTGCAGCTATTCATTGCGTCACGTTGAATTCAAGTGGAGTACAAGTATTTAGAGTATGATTCATTGCATAATAAGTTATTTTAACTTAATACAAGCAATTGTGTGAGTTTTTTATTTATTTTTATTGTATTTGAAGAGAATATATGTAATTTTACTTTAATCTTGTAAATATGGAGTTTTTTTAACATAATACTCTGATTACAAACCTAATGTTTGCAATGTTGATATATTTAAATCGAAAATTGATATTTTGAGATCTATTAAGGCTAGTTGATTGTATTTTAATGTAATACCTATAATTATACATCTTTTGATTAGTATATCGATCAATTTTAAGAGAATAAACTCTTTTAGGGTCTGAATAATGACATATCAAAGCAGTTGAGTTGAATAGTGATGTTTTTGCTGCTATTCATCGTATTACATTGAATTCAAGTGGAGTACAAGCATTTAGAGTACGATTCATTGCATAATAAGTTATTTTAACTGAATATAATTAATTGTGTGAGTATTCAATTAGTTATTAATATATTTGAAGAGATTATATGTATTTTAACTTTAATCTAATCTATATGAAGGTTTTTTTAACATAATACTCTGATTATACATCTAATGTTTGCGAGATTGATGTATTTCAGTCAAAAAATTGTATTTGGCGATCTATTAGAGATATTTGATTGTGTTTTAATATAATACCTGTAATTACACATTTATTTGTTAGTATATCGATCAATTATAAGAGAATAGGCTCTTTTAGGGTCTGATTTATGACATATCAATGAATTTTAGTTGAATAGTGTTGTTTTTGCAGCTCTTCAATGCATTACGTTGAATTCAAGTGGAGTACAAGTATTTAGAGTACGATTCATTGAATAATAAGTTATTTTAATTGAATACAAGCAATTGTGTAAGTATTAAATTTGTTTTTATTGTATTTAAAGAGAATATATGTAATTTGACTTTAATCTTATTTATATGAAGGTTTTTTAACATAATACTCTGATTACACACGTAATGTTTGTTATATTGATGTATTTCAATCGTAAATTGATGTTTGGCGATCTATTAGGGACATTTGATTGCGTTTTAATGTAATACCTTTAATTACACATCCATTTGTCAGTATATCAATTAATTTTAAGAGAATTGGCTCTTTTAGGGTCTGATTTATGACATATCAATAAATTTGAGTTGAATTTTAATATTTTTGCACTATTCATTGAATTACGTTGAATTCAAGTGGAGTACAAGCATTTAGAATACAATTCATTGCATAATACGTTATTTTAACAAAATATAAGCAATTGTGAGAGTATTCAATTAGTTCTTATTTTATTCGAAGAGAATATTTATAATTTAACTTTGATCTTGTCTACATGAAGGTTTTTTAACATAATACTCTGATTACAAACCAAATGTTTGCAATATTGATGTATTTCAGTAAAAATGATATGTGGCGATTTATTAGAGACATTTGTTTGCATTTTTATGTAATTCCTATAATTATACATCTTTTTATTAGTATATTGATCAATTTTAAAAAAATATACTATTTTAGGGACTGATTTATAACATATCAATGCAGTTGAGTTAAATAGTGATGTTTTTGCGACTATTCAATGCATTACGTTGACTTTAAGTGGAGTACAAGCATTTAGAGTACGATTCATTGCATAATTAGATATTTTAACAGGATATAAGCAATAGTGTGAGTATTCAATTAGTTTTTAGTGTATTTAAAGAAATTATATACAATTTAACTTTAATCTAATCTATATGAAGGTTTTTTAACATAATACTCTGATTGCACACCTAATGTTTGCTATATTGATGTATTTCAATTTAAAAATAATATTTGGCATTCTATTAGAGATATTTGATTATTTTTTAATGTAGTACCTATAATTATACATCCATTTATCAGTTTATCGATTAATTTTAAGAGAATAGGCTCTTTAGGGTCTGATTTATGACATATCACTATATTTTTGTAGCTATTCGTTGCATTACATTGAATTCAAATGAAGTACAAGTATTTAGAGTATGATTCATTGCATAATAAATTTTTTTAACTGAATACTAGCAATTGTGTGAGTATTCAATTACTTTTTAACATAATATTCTGATAACACACCTAATGTTTGCTATATTGATGTATTGCAATCAAAAATTAATATTTGGCGATCTATTCGGGACATTTGATTGCGTTTTAATGTAATACCTATAATTACAGATCTATTTGCCAGTATATCAGTAAATTTTAAGAGAATACGCTCTTCTAGAGTCTGATTTCTGACATGTTAATAAATTTGAGTTAAATAGTGATATTTTTGCAGTTATTCATTGCATTATGTTGAATTTAAGCGGAGTATAAGCATTTAGAGTACGATTAAATGCATAATAGATTATCTTAACTGAATACAAGCAATTATGTAAGTATTCAATCAGTTTTTATTGTATTTGAATAGAATATTTGAAATTTGACTTTAATCTTGTCTATATGAAGGTTTTTTAACATAATATTCTGATTACACACCTAATATTTGCTATATTGATGTATTGCAATCGAAAATTGATATTTGGCTATCAATCTATATTGCTGTATTTCAATCAAAAAATAATACGTAGTGATCTATTAGGGAAATTTGATTGTATTTTATTATAATACCTATGATTACACATCTTTCTGTCAGTATATCGATCACTTTTTAGAGAACAGGCTCTTTTAGGGACTGATTTATGATATATCAATGAATTTGAGTTGAATAGTAATGTTTTATCTGCTATTCATGGCATAACATCGAATTCAAGTGGAGTACAAGCATTTAGAGTACGATTCATTGCATAATAAGTTATTTTAACTGAATAAAAGCAATTATATAAGTATTCAACCAGTTTTAAATGTATTTGAATAGAATATATGTAATTTGACTTTAATCTTGTCTATATGAAGGTTTTTAAAAATAATATTCTGATTATACATCTAATATTTGCTATATTGATGTATTGCAATCGAAAATTGATATTTGGCCATTAATTAGGGACATTTAATTGTGTTTTAATGTAATACCTATAATTACACATTCATTTGTCAGTATATTGATAAAGTTTAAGAGAATAGGCTCTTTTAGGGTCGAATTTATGACATATCAACGAATTTGAGTTGAATAGTGATATTTTTACAGCAATTCAAGACATTACGTTGAATTCAAGTGGAGCACAAGCATTTAGAGTACGTTTCATTGCATAATAAGTTATTTTAACTGAATACAAGTAATTGTGTGAGTATTCAATTATTTTTTGTTGTATTTAAAGAGAATATAAGCAATTTGACTTTAATCTTGTCTATATGAAGATTTTTTAAGATAATATTTTGATTACACACCTAATGTTTGTCATATTGATATATTTCAATTGAAAATTGATAATTGGCGATCTATTAGCGACATTTAATTGCGTTTTAAGGTAATACCTATAACTATACATCTATTTATTAGTTTATCCGTTAAGTTTAAGAGAATAGGCTCTTTCAGGGTCTGATTTATGACATATCAATCAATTTGAGTTGAATAGTATTATTTTTGCAGCTATTCATTGCATTTCGTTTAATTCATGTGAAGTACAAGCACTTAGAGTATGATTCATTGCAAAATAAGTTATTTTAACTAAATACAAGAAATTGTGTGAGTATTCAATTAGTTTTTATTATATTTGAAGAGAATATATGCAATTTAACTTTAATCTTGTCTATATGAAGGTTATTTAACATAATACTCTAGTTACACACCTAATATTTTGCTATATTATTGTATTTTAGTCGAAAATTAATATGTGACGATCTATTAGGGACGTTTGATTGCATTTTAATATAATACCTATAATTATACATCTTTTTGTTAGTATATTGATCAATTTTAAGACCACCCAGGCGCCCCTATCGCCTCCAGGAGGCTCACCAAAATCCTCTTCCATCATGTCCTTTACCACAACCTGCTTTTCTTCCACCTACTTTTCCTCCTTTCCTTGCTGGAAGAGACCCCCTCTTTCCAGGCGCTCAGGTCCCCCATCGTGGGCCTGACCCCTTCTTTGGGTCGATGGATGGCAATGCTCCTTTTTCCGATGCCATCTGTCTGGCCCCAATCCCAGAAGACCTCAGACCTCCCAGGTTGGAAGCCTACAGGGGTGTGACAGACCCCCGCGAGCATGTACAAGGGTTCGAGGCCGCAGTCCGTTATCGCCAGCCGGACGAGGCCACGAGGTGTCATCTCCTGGCCAACACCCTGAAGGGGGCAGCGTTCAGCTGGTTCATCAAGTTGCCCAGGGGTCACATCTCTTCCTACGAGCATCTGAAATGGGAGCTGATCGTCCGTTTCATTGGCCGAACCCGAATGGTCGTCTCTGACATGGTACTCACCAACATCAAGCAAGGCGAGAGAGAAAATCTCCGGGATTACACCAACCGCTTCTTCGCCGCTGCAGTAGAAGCTGAAGACGTGGAACCTGCAGTGGCCATGCATAACTTTCGACGGGGACTCAAGGTGGGAGACCTATCTAAATCTTTGTAGTTGGCCAAACCTCGAAGTTATCCAGAGCTGGTAGCCAGGGCCAGTCAATTTATGCTTCTTGAGGATGCTGAATCCTCTCCCACAAGCACTCTCGGGGTTAAGCAAGAGAAAAGCAAGAGGAAACATCGGAGAGCCGAACCCCCGGTCACGAGGATGCGTGTGGCCAAACATCATGAAGAAGAAGTAAAGCCGCGACACATCCGGCATCCAAAGATTTTCCTCTCTCGGCCGCTCCCCAAGGTCTACGCGACAGCTGTCAAACAAGGCTGGATCCGACCTGCCAACCCAGGCCAGCTCCCCTGGCCGGTATGGATCCCAATGACTATTGTGAGTTCCATGGGAACTACGGGCACAGGCTTCATAAGTGTCGAGGTCTCAGAAGCCTGCTTGAAAAAATGATGAATCAGGGCAAGCTCGAAGAATTCATGCAGATGACGCCATCTTTCACAGCCTCCCAGAAAGGGAAGGCCCCCGAGGTTGCTGAAGCCCCCACTAAGGCCTCGCCATCTACAGGCCCCAGCCAACAAGGGCGCCCTTACCCTCCGGCCACCAGGACTATCAATGCTATCTTTAGCATCGATCCAACCACTCACCACCAAGCAGTTGAAGTTGGCGGTATTTCTGAGCAACATGCCTCATCAATCCCTCTTACTTTCTCCAACAGAGATCTCCCCCAGCAGGGCAACCTACATAACAACCCGAAAGTGGTCGTTGCCCGCATCATCGATTTCGATGTCCGGCGGTGTGCTCCTCGACTCTGGGAGCACCGCCGACATCCTGTTTGAGTCCACCTTTCTCCAGATGGGACTCAAAGAGGCGAACCTCCTTCGCGCTGGGACTACCCTGCTCGGTTTCTCCGGTGAAAAGGTCCAGCCTCTGGGATTCATTACTCTACCTGTCTCCTTTGGCGATAACAATAGCCACGCTATGGGTATGGTCAACTTTGCTGTCATCAGGGCTAAATCAAGCTACAACGCCATCTTGGGGAGGACAACTCTAAACTCCTTCGGGATGGTAATTTCCATGCCTCACCTGTGCGCTAAGTTTCCGACCTCCAGCGGCGTTGTCACCATCAGAGGAGACGCTAGATAAGCTACCCGCTGTTTTCAAATAGCGCCGCAGCTTGTAGTCGATCAAATGGATCCCAGAGAATCCCAGCCAATCATACCGCAGAAAGGAGTCATTAATATAGCCTTAGGGGGTGAAGACCCTTCCAAAACTGTAAATGTTTCATCTTATCTAAATGATAAGCAGGAGGCGTAAGTTATCGCCCTGCTTTTTGAGTATATCGATGTCTTTGCATAGTCTCCTGAAGATGTTACAGGCATGAATAGGGCTGTCTGCCAACACCACTTGAATGTATCTCAGGTCGTCTCCCCCATTGCACAAAAGAAAAGGGTAATGGCTTGGGAGAGGCAGGACGCCATCAGGGAAGAGATTAACAAGTTGCTGGGGGCCGGTTACATCAGGGAGGTCTAGTACCCCCAATGGCTAACCAATGTCGTTATGGTGAGGAAGGCCAATGGGAAGTGGAGAATGTGCGTAGACTTCAGAACATTGAATCAGGCCTGCCCTAAAGATACTTACCCTCTCCCTCGCATCGATATGATGGTAGATCGTACCTTCGAGCACGAGGTTATGAGTTTCCTGGACGCTTTCTCCGGATATCATCAGATCTAGATGGCCAAGGAGGATAAGGAGAAGACTGCTTTCATCATTGATTACGGCACTTACTGCTACAATGTCATACCATTTGGTCTCAAAAATGCCGGTGCTACCTACCAACGCATGATTGATGCCGTCTTTAAAGGCCAAAGGGGAAGAAATCTTGAAGCTTATGTAGACGATATCCTGGTCAAAAGCAAAAACTTGACAGAGCACCTCAGTGATCTTAGGGAAATGCTCGATACCCTTCGAAGGTACAACCTCAAGCTTAACCCTGCTAAGTGTACCTTCGGCGCGGCTTCGGGAAAATTCTTGGGATACCTAGTTTCTGCTAGAAGGATAGAGGCCAATCTTGACAAAATATTGGCTATTCTGAACATGCCCTCCCCCAAGACAGCCAAAGAGATCCAGAAGCTAGCAGGGCGGATCAACAGTTTGGGCAGATTCATCTCAAAAGCTGGTGACTGATGTTCTCCATTCTTTCGATGTCTGCACAACAACAAGAAAGAGGAATGGACCGACGAGTGCGAATCAGCCTTTACAGAGTTGAAGAAATATCTTACCTTAGCTCCGATACTAGTAGCGCCAAGGGAAGATACGGTCCTATCTCTTTATTTGGGAGTATCTGACACTACAGTCTCAACAGTCCTCTTAGATGATGAAAAGGGGGTGCAACACCCAATCTTCTATACCAGTCATATACTCCTGGACACCGAAAGTCGGTATCCCACTTTAGAGAAGCTCGCTTTGGCCCTCTTGATGACTGCCAGGAAGCTACGGCCTTATTTCCAATCCCACACTATCCAGGTTATTACAGATCAACCACTACTGAAGATATTACACACCCCCGAGGTTTCAGGAAGACTACTCAAATGGTCTATTGAACTGGGCGAGTACGATATCAGATTTGTCCCGCGAACAGCAATCAAGGCTCAAGCCCTGGCGGACTTCATCGCTGAACTTTCTACTTCAGAGCCGCCACTTGCCAGGTCCCTAGCAAACCTCTGGTCCCTCCACGTTGATGGTGCATCCGGATCACAATCCCAGGGGGCTGGGATCCTCTTAACTAGCCCAAGGGGGGCTACGCTACATCAAGCTGTGATGCTACAGTTCAAAGTAACAAACAACCAAGCAGAATATGAGGCCCTCATTGCAGGACTTAACTTCACGCTTAGCATGGCTGTAAGGCGCATACAGGTGTTTAGCGATTCCCAATTAGTCGTCAATCAGGTGAACTGTGCATTTGAGACAAAGGACGAGGTATTGAAGAAATACCTGCAACTGGTCAGG
Source organism: Apostasia ramifera (assembly GCA_019297695.1). Classification (NCBI taxonomy): domain Eukaryota; kingdom Viridiplantae; phylum Streptophyta; class Magnoliopsida; order Asparagales; family Orchidaceae; genus Apostasia; species Apostasia ramifera. Next base: position 452,309 of record JAEMOT010001567.1, on the reverse strand, counting down.
TCATTGATCTCTCAATTCGAGAATTTCTCCTTGATACACATCCCCCGAGAAGAGGACCAAGTGGCGGACCGGCTAGCAAAGGAGGGACTCCCCGACCTCCGCTGGGCTCAGGTGTTCGAAAGGTCTAGTTTCGAGTGCGCCGAAGTTTCTCCTAAGGAGCGACCACCTTGCTGGATGGACAGGATCTTAGATTACTTAAAAAAATGAGATTCAGCCAGACAACAGACAAGAGGCACAGAAGCTGAAACTTGTTGGTGAGGCACAGACAACAGACAACAGACAAGAGTACACCATCATTGATGGGGAGCTCTACAGAAGATCCTATGCCAAGCCCCTCACTAAGTGTTTGAGACTAGAAGAGGCCCAAAAGGTCATGGAGGCGGTACACCGAGGGGAGTGTGGAACCCACGCCTGTGGCAGAAGCCTGGTTATGTGAATCCTACGCCAAGGATTCTTCTGGCCCAACATCCATAAGGACGCTCAGGTGTTCGTGAAAAAGTGTTCTCAGTGTCAATACTACGCCGACATGCAGAGGCAACCCGCAGGTTATCTCAAACCTATTAAATCATCTTGGCCCTTCGCTATTTGGGGGCTGGATTTCCTAGGCCCGATGCCTACAACTATGAAGAACTACAAGTGGATACTCGTCGCAGTCGACTACTTCACAAAGTGGATTGAAGCTAAGCTGCTCACTCAACCGACTGCTCAAAACGTGGAAAATTTCCTTTGGGCCAACATCGTTTGCAGGTATGGCATACCAATGGTGATTATTACAGATAATGGCACTCTATTCGCCAATCAGAGGATCTATGATTTCTGTGGAGAACACCAAATCAATCTCAAATACGCGTCTGTTTGGCACCCTCATACCAACGGGCAGGCAGAGGCTGCTAATAAGAACATCCTAAATATTCTGAAGAAACGCCTAGACGACGCCAAAGCCCGCTGGCTGGAAGAGCTACCAGGTGCCCTTTGGGCTTACAATACGGCTCCTTCCGAAGTTACTCAAGAATCCCCATTCTCTCTCTCATTCGAGATGGACGCTGTCATACCAATTGAGCTGGAGCACCTCTCCCCCAGGATAGAGGCTGCAGCCAACTTCGAACCTGAGGCTTTGCAAACATGGATGAACGAAAATGATGATTCACGACGGATCGACCTGGAACTCCTGGAACAGAAAAGGAAATTGGCTGCACTCAAGCGCCTGGATCATAAGCGTCGAATGGAGCGGTATTTCAACCGAAAGGTTAACCCCAGAACTTTTACTCAGGGAGACTTGGTTCTCAAGCGACGACTTCTTGCTGGCAGCAATTTGGGGGTTCCCAAGCTTGAGCCCAATTGGGAGGGCCCTTATATTGTGTGCGAGATTATTGGGCCGAATGCATACTACCTTATGACTTTTAAAGGCATCCAACTCCCCAGAACTTGGAGTGGGGATGACTTAAAGAAATTCTATGCATAAAGACTCTGATATCAGTTCATCTCGATACTCCTTATACAACACTCATTTTGTACAGATTCATTCAGGAATTTTTTACGCGGATTCAATCAACAAGTTCTGGGATATTCTTCAAATATCTGGATTTCTTTATACTATCCTAAAGGTTATATCTCGAACTCCAAAGTTCTTATGACTGAATCTTATGCCTGTCAATATGTACTGAGATTTTCCTAACGACCTCGTCGCTCAGGTATGGTTTCAAAACTCAAGTCTCGACCATCGTGCCCGAGGTACCAGACCTCGCGCACGATGAGCCCATAATAACTAACCTTTCTTATACGGCGATCACCAAGCCTAGTTATGCCTGACAAGCGGGGTTTCCTACAAACATCTGGGACCCTTCCATAAGCCCATCTGGCTAGTGGAAGGTCTGAAGGCCTGCTTATAACCTTAGGGCAGTCCCTGATATCAACCTATGATACAGGTCCTCCCTAAGCAGGGTGCCTTCGTTTCCCACTAGGATCTACCATTCCAAGAGGGTCAGCCCTTGCCTCAAGTACAAACATCGTACAAGATATTTTAGACGAACAAGTTCTTTTGGTATTGGGTCAGATAACTCCCCTTAAGCAGGATCTCCACTACTATCACTACTTCTTCCCTGTGTAGGTTTACAAAGGAATATCTATAACCCTATTGAAGGGGATCCCCGAGGTCAGCCCTTGCCACAAGTACAAACATCATACAAGATATTTCAGACAAACAAGTTCTTTTGGCATTGGGACAAATAACCCCTCCTTGGCGGAATTCTCCATGTTATCATTATCCCTTATCTATACGGATTTTAGGGAGTTTCAAATTTGAATTTGAGCTATTATGTGGTTCAAAAGCTCTTTATTATCTTATTAAGGGGTTTTTCTCTCAGAACCACAATTGAGGCATTTCAAATTTAAACTTGAGCTATTATGTGGTTCATAAGCTCTTTATTATCTTATTAAAAGATTTTTCTTTTAGAACCAGTTAGAACAGCTCAAATTCATACAAAGGTACCTGCTCATTACATACACATCAGAGTAAAACAGGTATGAAGAAGCAAATTTTTTTTCATTAATTCTCAAAAAATTACAAAAGAGGAATTACAAATCACTCTCCTTATAAAAAGAATGAGTTACCCTCTGCCGGTCTTATCCAAAAGCCTAAATACATGATGGATAAGGTCGTCAGACAGATCAAAACCCTCGTCCTTATAAGTAGGATCAGCGGCCATGCAAGGGAAGGGGTCCACTTCTCCAAGTTCAGCGGCAGTAACCTTCCCCCCTTGGATTAAAGTGGAAGCCAATCCCTCCCATGAGCGCCTGATCCCTTCTAACCTCAATTTCCTACAGGGAAGACTAGTCTTGTAAGCCTCCACAACAGCCATGGACTTCTCGGCAATAAGGGCTTCCTGATGTTCGGCGACTTCAACGAGCTTTTTCTGCAGAGCTTTATTGTCAGCCTCCGCAGCGACCAAAGCAGACTGACTGCAAGTTCCTCTTGCAGCTTAGCCTTCTCCTCTTGCAACTTATTCCTCTCCTCAAGCAGCTTGATCTTTTCCCCTTCAACGGCATCAAGCTGTGAAGACTTCGTCGCAAGCTGAGATCCTAGCTCCACCACCTGCTCTTTGGTCCTCAGAGCCCTGTTCAGAGCCAACGGCAAGCGAGCAAGAACTTGCAACAACAACAAGTCAATTCGTAGGATTAAAATGGATAGGGAAACTTGAGAAGAGATCCTTACCGTGGTTATCCTATTTGCACATCCTGAGAACAGATCTGGTGTGGAGGTTGCCTCCGTCTTCTCCTCCAAATCTTTTGACACCAGGCCACTTCTTAGGGCCAATCCCACATCTCCTCGGTAGACTTGACCCTTATTCTCGAATGGCACGGTGGGGACGGTCATTCTTCTATCATCCCCCGTCATCCTCACCGTCAACCTCGTACCTACATCCCCAAAAATTCTGACAAAATTGGCACTATAGGGGGGCTCTACACTTCGCTGCCAGTCATGCTCTTCCCCGACAGCGAAACCCTTCTCCACACTCCTTGCCTTCTTTCGTGGGGGCTCGGGCTCTGTGTTCCCGTAGGAACCCCTCTTTTCTCCATGGACCTCCCTGGGAACCAGTTCCAGGCAAGGTCCCTCCACCTTCTCCTTTTCTTGGCCTTCGTCAGCCTTATTCCCTTCCTCCTTCTCCCCTATGACAATCCCTGTACACCTTTGGGGATTGACTGGGGCCTGGCGGCTGGCATGGGTTCCTTATCCTTTCCCGTATAGCCCAGCTCAGCCAACGTTTTCTTGTCGTCTGCGGCATCCTCAGGAGAGGATACCACATCGACAATGGCTCCACCGCAAGCTGGCTCTGGAACCCTTATTTCTTCTCCTTTCCCCTCCCCAGTAGCCTCCTTACTGAGTTGGGTGGCAGGAGGATGCCCCCTCCTGGCCCTCCTCATCACAACTGTGCTGGAAGGAGGGATAACTTCCTTGAGGATGCTGTATCCTAGCGCCTTGGCATGTAAGGATATGTCATTCTTTACATGCCTCAAAAAATCCTTTAAGGGCCAACTCTGCCCCTTCAACCTCTCCAGATTCCTCAGGGTGTTCTGCTCTGCCGCCCACTTGACATCACCAGTAAACTCAAGGAGGCACACCCCGGGCATCAAAGAGATTCCCAAATCACCTCCGACGAAAAAGTAATAGTCCCTCCAGTCAGAGTGAGAACTACTCGCTCTCGAAAACATGACCTTCCTCGACTTCGACCACAAAGCCAGGCACCCTCCGTATCCTGGCACTACCATCCAACTAAACAAATTCCTGAACAACGTCAGAGTCCACAGTATCCCTTGAGCTTGTAACAGCTTCAAAAAGGAATACACATTGGCAATGGCGTTGGGAGAAACTTATGCAGGGACAAGCTGGAAGGAGTTCAGGATCTTCTTGAACTCCGGCTGCAGTGGCAACAACAGACCGTACTCTACTTGAGCACGGTATACGCAGACGGCCCCCTGGGGAGGACGGTTCGGTCGGAGGTCGGCGGAAGGAGGGATAACCGTCACGTTGGGATTTCCCCTGAAATTCCTGGTAGTATTGAGCACCTCATGCTCCATCAAAAGACTCTCCTAATAGCTAGAGTCTTTGTGGAATTGGGTGGCTAGCTCGGCCCACTTAATCTATCCTCCCATGGTTAAAATTCACTGGGGAAGGAGTGGAATCTTCTCTCCCTCTCTTAGGGTTTGGAGGTGAACAGACACATCAGCTGCTCCTCTTGAGGGAACCACCTTTTTTTTAAAGGAAAACAGCTGCACCTTTTCACCTTCTGACCATCTGATCTCCTTGATCAGCGTACGGGCGCAATCGGACTGCACGTACTTTCTGACAATCTCAGAACCCAAAGCGACACACGGTTCTCGAAGCGATGCACGGATGTCGAAGCATCTCTTCTCCCCGTTCCTTTGTAATGTCATCCACAATAGTAACTATTGTACACGAGGATTCGAGGGATGGTCTTTATTATCCTCGCCCAATATTTTACTATCGTACACGAGGATAATTATCTCTTCCTTTTACTTAGAGTTTTACTTAATTCAGCAGTTGAATTTTACTTTCACTTATGAATTCATGTCCTCTTTTCTAAACTTCGTGGTACCTATTTCAAACACGAAAGAAGAGACATACAAGCAAGAATTCATTCATAGCAAGTTTTTGAAAAAGTGCATTTTCATTAATGATAAAACTTATTATAATTTCATTCTCTTTGTCCTTACATGTTTCTCTTATGAGTACAGGAAAAAACAAAGAAAAAAATACAAGGCTTCAGAACTTAGACACTGAGAATAGCAAGATTGATCCTAAAGGCAAGAGGACTGACCCCTCCTCTGAGACCAGACTATGACTCTCTTGACCAGCGGCAGATCACCCTGAGAAACCCTCAAACTCAACACCTCGACGATGGTTCCGTCGAAAGAGGTATTGATGATGAGGCTGAGAAGTTGCCTGACTCCTACCTCGACTATAGTTCCTTCAAGCGTATTAGGCTGAGGAACTGGTTGAAGGTGGAAGCATGTCACTTCTGGCTCCCTAGCTGATCCCACTGCTGGACTGGGGGAGGGAGCGCTCGTCTCAACCATCGGGCCTCCGGAGGAGTGGTCTGGCCTTCTTTAGGGCTCCTACGGAGGAGGCGGCTGATACCCCCAACCTCTGGGCAGTGGCTCCCGACGTCGAAGAACCTGTCTGGTCCCTTAGGATCACAGAAGGGAAGAACCGCAGGGCTTCTGATGCTCTCCTGATCTAGGATGTTCTCATCAACCAACGTTTGCAGAAGAACATCGAAAGCAGCCTGACTCTTCACATGGTGACCCACCGGTGAGGCGCTGAAGATCTTCACCGCCCTCCTCACCGCTTCCTCCAGATCCTCCATACGTCGTCCCCGCCATCCAAAGTTATTTTCCACCAAGGCTCGCAGGGAACGAACCTCAGACTTCAGCAACTCCTCCTAGCGGCAAGCTTCAAAGACCGCCTCCTTCGCCCCCAGTGAAGCCTCCCTGGCCCTGGCCAACTCCTCCCTCAGTCGCCTTGTTTCCTCTCTCAAAGCCTCCCTCTCATCATCCAACCCCCTTATTCTCTTTTGAAGGTCTTTGACATGGACAGAATGGGCCTGATTCACATCTAACAGACTGCGATGGAATTCTTCCCTCGTAGCCTCACTCTTCTTAGCCCACTCTGTGTTAACCAGGGCCAGGGAAGCCAACCTATCCTCCAATTAGTGCAACTTCCCTAGCTCCTCCTTATGATCACTCAGAGAGCACTTTGTAACTTGAGATAAAGCACCTTCCAACTCCCTTATTCTCTGAAGGTGGCGGGCCTCCCCTTCCTCCTTGCCCTTCAGAAACTTTACCACCTCCAGGACCTCAGAGGTGTTCCCTAAGATCTTCTTCTCTTCCCTCCTTATCTCGAATAATCTGTCTCCCAACACACTCCATGCCCCTTTGGTGCCGAACGCGGAGCTGGAAGCAGCTGGGAGGACCTTCCCTTTCTCCTTAACTGCCTCTTCCATCTTGCCTCCTAGTCCTTCAATACTAGGAGCACTTACAGAGGCAGTAAGAAGGGACTCCCCCTTCTTCCCTTTAGCCACCTCTGTCATCTTGCTGCCTTCCTCCCGCTCACCCCTCTTATCCTTCTCTTCCTTTTCCTCATCACTTCGGGGGCTCAATGGAGGGAGAGAAAGGAGGAGAGGCTTCCTTTTCTTCTCAGAATCGGGGACTGGGACACCAAGGGAAGAAGGACCACAAACCAGTAGGGGAGATTTCTTCACATCCCCTTCAGGAATCCCAAACCTGGGAAGAAGTCGCTCAACTTCTTCATCTTTGAGAAAAACCTTCCCAGGCGCTAACTTCTCCCCTGTAGCTGTCTCACTCATCAAGGCCACCTTCTTCAGTTCTCTGGCCTTTTGAGGCAGTTTGACGAGAGAATCAGAAACAACCACCACTTCAGCAGCCTCCGTGCCTACCGGCTTCTGCACAGACTCCAGAGCTCGCGTCAGAACACTGGCAACCTTAGCTGCCGGGACTCCCATTTCTTCGCTAGAAGACGCCTCTGTGGGAGTAGGAGCCTCTGGTCTCTTCTTCTCCGGAGGGGGAACCCCAACCAAAGCCCTGCCTGCTCTTTTCTTCTTTGAAATACTTGCCAGGGCTGTCCATTCCCTCTCCTCCTCTATCTCCCAAATTAATTTTCTCTCTTACAGGGGAAAACTTCAGAGTGAAGGCGCAAGGATATGAATCGGCGGGTGCTGCCCCCATATTATCCTTGCAGACCTTGGGTAGCGCGTCCACCCTCACGAAGGTTTGCATTCCAGGACCCATATTAATATTCACGCCCTGACAATACGGGGGGCTGATGTTAACATGTGGTTCATGCGCTGCATCCTGACCGAACACGTGGCGCCTGACTGGCCTCCACTTCTTTGACTTATTTGCTGACTCATCTGTCTGACTTTGAAGGACCTTTAACCAAGTCAAACCTCGGACACGAGGGTTCAACCCAACCTCATACCCGATAAGCCAGGATCATCCCTGGTAACATCGAATACGAGGTTACGGAACAACGCCTGTCACTGTCAGCTCCACCTAACCACATCGTTCCCCGTACAAAGACACCTTTTTTCAGACCCGCAAATCAAGGATCCGCATGCTTCGACCACCACGGATCCTCAGAAGAAGTACCAATATTAAAAGATATCATCCTTTTACGGCTAAAAGTCCCTCCGGTGGCCGACAAACGGCGTGAGCCCAGAGCTTGTCCATCACCTTTTCTCCGGAAAAACCGGATGAAGCTACGCACTCCTCCAGCTACAAATACCGCTAAACAGTTCCCAAAAGAGGAGAGAGGCGTCAAGAAATAAGAAAAAAGGTTTCTTCACTCTCATTGTAACAGAGCCCCAACTGAGGAGTTCTCTTCTTTCTTTTTTTCTTTCTTCCTTCCAAAAACACTGTACAAGCCTTTAAGGCTACCTTTCTTCATTAGTGAAGCCTCTTCGCTGATCGTCCGGTGGACGTAGGGGATTATCTCCCTAAACCACCTTAAACTTCTGTGTGTTTCTCTGAATGCTCTGAATTCACTCCCCTGCTGAGCTTCCGTTAACAGGCTTATCTCTTTGCGTGCCGCTGTCTCTTGAAACTCTCTTTCTCTTTGGTATTTCCTGGGACCCTCACATCCATACGTCAACAATATTGTACAATAATTCAATGCTATATTGATATATCTCAAAAGAATACACATATTTAGAAATTAGGTTCTTACATTTTATGGTATTTTGATTGANTATATATATATATTTAGAGATCAATTTGTTGTTTGTCAGGTTATTTTAACAAAATACCAGTAATTATATAATTATTTGATAATATATATTAATATATTTAAATTAAATATATATACTTAGAGACTTAGTTATTATATATCATAATATTTTAATTGGTTCGAGCTTTTTTTTGGACAAGAGAAAAAAATATTTTATATTTTAAGTTTAACGGGAGAGAAATTTATTTTAATATTAGAAAGTGTTTAAAATATGAAATACTTTAAATTTTAATATTTGTATTTGTATTAAATGTGAAATAAAGTTAATTTTTATAGTTGAAATTTGTGTTGCGTAAAAATTTTGCCTCGAACCAAACGAGGCCTTTAAGTGCACATCCACAATCATAAAAAAATTAGATGATATAACGATGTATTTTAACTGAATAGTAATATTTAAACACTAATTTATTACATACTATGGTATTTTTACTAATTACTCACTATTATATAATGATCATTTGCTATAACTTTATTTTTCCAAAAACATACATCAATTTAGAAATAGATTTATTACAATTTTTAATATTTTAATTAAATACAGGTAATTATATAATAATTTGTTGCTCTATTGACAAATTTTATTTAAATATATACCAAAGAGATCGATTCATTATTTATCAAAATATTTTAACTAAATATTGATAAATATTTAATTATTTGACATTATATTATGTATTTAAAATAAATACAAATGCCTAAAAGCCTAATTGTTATATATCAATGTGTTTTAATTAGAACCTAATTATTATATAATTATTTCATGTAATATTGACTTATTGTAATTAAATACATGTATTTAAAGCCTAAATTATAATAGAATAACATATTTTAAGTGAATACTAGTAATTATGTAACTCTTTAATGTTATATTGACATATTTCAACTGAATACTAGTAATTAAATAATAATTTATTACATATCGAGGTATTTAATAAATACTCACCATCTTACAATGATTTGATGCTACATTGATGTATTAAAAATAATTCTATCATTTAGAAATCAATTCATTATAATTAATAATATTAATTTAACTTAATGCTAAAGTATTAATCTATTTATGACTATATTGATGAATGTAAGCCAAATATTTATATTTAGAGATCGATTCATTACTTATTAACTTATTTTAATAGAATATTAATAATTATATAATTATTCAATAATATATTGACATATGCCAACTAAATACTCATATTTTGACATAGTTCATTATATATTTAGATATTTCAACTAAAATACTTCACTATGATAAAATGATTCGATGTTATATTGATATATTTTAAAATAATGCACTCATTTAATAATTAGTTTATTATAATTTATAATATTTTAACTAAATACTAATAATTATTTAAAAATTTATTACTATATTAATGAATTTAAGCTGAATATATACATTTAGAGATGATTCATTGCTTATTAGATTATTTTAATTGAATATTGATAATTATATAATTATTTAATGCTATATCTATATATTCAAACTAAATACACACAATTAGAGATCTATTTATTATATATTAAGATATTTTAATTGGATCTTTCATATTATATAACTATTAGGTAATATATTGATTTGTTCTAATTAAATATATATATATTTAAAGACTGATTCATAATATAGCAACACATTTTTAGTGAATATTAGTGATTATATAACTATTTGATGATATATTAATCTATTTCAGTTGAATACTAATATTTAGATATCAATTAGTTACATATTAAGATATTTTTAAACAGAATACTCATTGTTATATCATAATTTGATATTATATCGTTGCATTTCAAAATAATATATGCATTTAGAATCTGGTTCATTATATTTCATGGTATTTCGATTGATTGATGCCCTAAACTCATTTTTGCCGACTTCTAGCAATGCATTTACCTACATGACAATTGACATATGCCTAGGCCCACATAAATGTTCATACCCATTCATGAGGGGAGCTAATGGTTATACTTAGGTTCAGTATTGAATCTTAACCATATACGTGATACTTAAAGGCTTTTTAAATTCTATTTATTTATCATCATGCATGATGTTTGCTTCATCAGTTATGATATTTTACTGATCATATTTATTCTTGTTTTTACAGAAATATCAAACTATCAGAAGTGATGTATTACTTCTTGCCAGTTATATTAGCCCCAATATTTTATCCCACAACTGTCCCTGTCCCCCAACCTAAAGGGGTCGTACAATCCGTACAAGCAACCTCCACCCCCTGATCACACTACCATAATTAAAGTCATGTCAGAGATGGAAGGTATTCCCTTGAAGTGAATGCTCTAAGTCATTTTTCTGAAGTGATTGCTCTAAGATAGATTTAAACTATAATTTTATTGTAATAAGAAAATAGAGTTTGATGATCAACAAAGACAATAAGCTTTGTATTATTTTCTCTTTTTCTTGCATTGGCCTTCTAACTAAGCCTTTTGAGTTCTAATGAGATCTTTTTCTTTGGCTTCTAAGTGGATGTAGGGGAAGCTATCCCTAAATTACCTTATATCTTTATATATTTTTCTGGATATTCATTGATTCCTCTGCACTAGTGATTTGTCCTAAATTTATTTCAGCACTTACCTAACTTTAAAAATTAATCACAATATCAAAACTTACTTTAATTTCCTTATAAAAAAATTTACCTTGATTTTAAAATTTATCCTATTTTTAATATAAGAAACCAATTTTATTTCAATTATGCTTAAATTTTATAAATAATTAATTTTTTAAACTCAAATCAAACACAATCTTAGCATAATGGAGCATGAATCTCAAGTAGAGGTGAAAATAACCCGAGTTTAAACCGAGTTGGGCACTGCTCAAGTTTAGCTTGTTGTATTTCAATCCTAGTTTGAGTTAAATAATTTTAATGATGGCTAGCTCGAGCTTTAATTGAGCTAACTCGAATCCCCTAATAATTATTTTTTTTAAATTATCTGTGCTAATATTTGAAATGGAGCTAATCATACTTACAAAATTACTTAATAATATTCTAACTACTACTAACTCTGAGTTTCAAAAAATTATAACATATACTTATTTAAAAGTAATAAATAATTAAATATATTATTTATATTTAAAAATAGTGATCGAGTTGAGTCAATTCAATCTGATCATGATACATAGCTTGACTTAATAAATTTGCACGAAACTTGATTTACATATTATCGATCTTCAAGTCAAATTCTCATCTGTAATTTCAAGTAACAAAATATAATTTTCAAAAAATTAAATAAATAAAAAATAGATATTATAACATTTTTATTTTATTTTTTTTAGTAATTAAATTAAAAATTTACATTTCAAAAAATTATTATTTTTAAATAATATTTTTTTTAAAGTGAATTTATAGGCAACAGTTTATTTTTGAAATTAAATATAGGTGTTGTATGAAAATAATAAATTTTGAAATTATTATTTAAAAATAATAAATTTTTGAATGTGACAGTTAAATCCTCTGCTTATTTACGTTATACCTGGCATGCATCAAGGTCGCCAAATGATTAAGTGATTGGTGAGGCACTAAATCAACATTTTTTTAATAAATTTTATGCGTTTATCGTAACTTGTAATATAATAATATTATTTTTATTTAACATTTAATATATTATAATTTTTTGTAATTTTGACTTTTTGGCCCTGTTTGGCAATAGACTAAAAATCATGGCTAAAATTACCCATAGCAAAAATCTTAAATTTATTTTTAAAAAACTTAAAAAATTATTTTATATCTCATCTCACACAAATTCCAACATTAAACAATCACTTTATTTCACATTCAACACAATTCTCAATAAATCAATTAACTTTATTTCACATCATACATAATTTTTAATATAACTAATTTATTTTATTTTACATTATACATATTTTACAAAAATATTAAAAATTTCAATCAAATCTTTTTTTTTTTTATTACCAAGCCTTTGAGTAAAGGCGAACGTGGGCCCCTCTACTCAGAACGTTAGCTCACTGGCGCATGTGGTGAGAGAAAGTACTCTGGTCTTCTCCCCCCCCCTCTCTCTCTCTCTCTCTCTCGGCGACGCGCCGACGGCCTTCACCCTTGGGTAACCGCAGATCCGGAACCTTTCCTTTGGATAAATCGGCAATGGATTTGAAGATCAGTTCGTCATCCTGGAGATCCGTCGCAACGCTCAAGCATTATGCGAGTTTTTTTCTGTTCTTTCTTCTCGGCTTCAATCTTCAATCAGGCGGTATTTCCCGACGTCTCTATCTTCTTTGATTTCTTGATTTAGTCTGCGAACTTCCAGAACTTCAGTTTTTTTGGTTGTATTAGTCGTTTTCATAACTCACCATTGCTTGGGTTTCGGATAATCTTTACTGTAAGTTTGCTGAGAATACGAATTTTCGGAGCTTATTGGAAATAATCTTACTGGGTTTTGATTTCTTTTTGTGTTGATCTTATATCACGAGGCCTTTTCTCTCTGAGCGTCGATTTAATTGATGTGATAACCTTGCCATGTAATTAGGGTTCTTATGCTGTTTAATTGCTTATATATTTTGTTGGTATCAGATAGGTATTAGTGTGAGAGTTTTTAATAATCATTCATTTTGTGGGAATAAGATTTTCCTTATTTCTCTTTAGACCACAGTGTGTTCCATCCTTGAACGACATGAGAATTGCGGATTACATTGCCTTTGAGCGCTAATTCTTAGAAAACTTTGGTTTGAGAGCTTGAATGTTAACTAAATCATTACTTGCTGTTGACGTAGGATGTAGGGGATCCCAAGAAACACCAAAAAAGAGAGAGAGTTCTGGGAGACGGCGGCGCGCAGAGAGGTAATCCTGTTAGCGGAAGCTTAAGAGAGAGAGAGAGAGAGTTCGGGGCATCCAGAACAGCACACAAAGATTTAAGGTGGTTCAGGAAGAAGATACCCTACATCCACCGAGCGATCAGCGAAGAAGTTTTACTAAAGGAAAAAGGTAGCCGTTAAGGCTAATACAACTTTTAGGAAAGGAAAAGAGGGAGAAAGAGGGGAAGAGTTCCTCAGTCGGGGCTCTAATACAATGAGAATGGGAGAATCAGGGAAGCTGCTTGCACTCTGGCTACTCCTGTTGATCTTCTTAATCTGATCTTTTATCTGTAATCTTGAATGTACCCCCATGAAGACTGTTCAGGGGTATTTGTAGACAGCAGATAGTGCGGCTTTATCCTGGTTTTCCGGAGAAAATGAGGTGAACAAGATCTGGGTTCGCGCCGTTTGTTGGCCGCCGGAGGGACCAAAAGCAGCAAAAGGAGGATGCTAACTTTTAATATTGGTACTACTTCTGGGGATCCGTGATAGCTGGGGCATGCGGACCCTTGATTTGCGGGTCTGAAAAAAGTGTCTTTGTATGGAGAACGGCGCGGTCGGGCCAAGCTGATTGTGACAGGCACCGCTGAGTAACATCGAGGATGATGTTACCAGGGTTGGTAGTGGCTCATCGTGAACGAGGCTTGGTTGAACCTTCGTGTCCGAGGTTTGACCGGGGCCTGACCTATGAGAACAGATAGATAAATTAGTTAAACAAAATGAAGGCCAAAAGCCAGCTGGGCGCCACCTGTACGGCAGGGATGCAGCGCTGGAACCACGTGTTAACATCAGCCCCCCGTATTGTCAGGGCCGAATATTGATATGGGTCCTGGAATGCGAACCGTCGCGATTGTGGGCGCGCTGCCCGAGACCTGTTAGGATAAGATGGGAGCGGCGCTATTCTCTTCCTCCAGCCTCTAAGTTTCTGCAAGAGGGGGTAAATTGTTAGAGAAATGGCGGAGAGGAAGAAGTGGGTGACTCTGTCAGGTATCTCAAAGAAGAGAGCCAGTGATTTTCCGATTGACGCTCCTCCTGCTGAGAAGAGGAGGCTTCCAGAATCTTCTGAAGGGTCGCCGAAGCCGGCGATGGCGGATCCTGTTGAAGCGCCCCCAGCGCAAGAAGTGGGAGCTGCGGTTGTGGTTCTGAAGGCGGAGGCTCCGTCAGTCAGGGTTGCTGCTGTTCTGGCGCAGACGCTGGAGTCAGTGCAGGAGCCGACGAGCGTAGAGGCCACAGAGGTGGTGGACATCCCTGATTCTCCAGTCAAGCCGCCTCTGAAGGCTGGAGAGCAGAAGGAGGTGATCCTGGTGAGTAAAACAGTCGCTGGGAAAAAATTAGCGCCCGGGAAGATCCTGCTCAAAGATGAAGAGATTGAGCGGCTCCTTCCTAGGTTTGGGGCTCCTGCAGAGGGTGTGAAGAAGTCACCCCTGATGGTTTGCGGTCCTACTTCTCTTGGTGTACCACTCCCTCCTTCTGAGAAGAAAAGGAAGCCCTTCTTCCCTTCTTTCCTTCCAGCGAATCTTTGAGATGTCGAGAAAAAGGAAGAAAAAGGGAAGAAATGGGAAGAAAGGAGGAGGGCAGTAAGATGGAGGAGGTGACTAAAGTGAAGAAGGAAGTGCCCTCCCAGGTTGCTTCTGAAAGCGCCCTTGGCATTGAAGGGTCAGGAGGCAAGATGGAGGAAGCGATTAAGGAGAAGGAGAGGGTTCCTCCAGCTGCCTCCAATGCCGCCCCCAACATTGGGGAGATATGGGATGTTCTGGGAGAAAGGTTGTTTGAAATAAGAAGGGAGGAGGAGAAGATCCTGGGGAGTACTTCCAAGGTTCTGGAGGTAGTAAGATCTCTGAAGGGCAAGGAGGAAGGGGAGGCTCGCCACCTTCAGAGGATAGAAAAGTTGGAGGGCGCTTTGTTGCAAGTCACAAAGCGTCCCCAAGGTGATCACAGGGAGGAGCTAGGGAAGTTGTACAACCTGAAAGACAAGTTGGTTTTCCTGGCTTTGAGTAACGCGGAATAGGCCAGTAAGAGCGAGGCTGCGGGGGGAGAGTTCCACCGCAGCCTATCGGATGTGAACCAAGCCCATTCTGCTCATGTCAAAGACCTCCAAAAAAGAATAAAGGAGTTATATGATGAGAAGGAGGCTTTGAAAGAGGAGAGGAGCTGGCTAAGGGATGAGGTTGCTAAGGCCAGGGAGGCAACATCGGGAGCGAAGGAGGCGGCCTCCGAAACTCGTCGTCGGGAGGAGTTGCTGAAGTCCGAGGTTCACTCCTTGCAGGCCTTGGTGGAGAATAGATTTGGATGGCGGGGATGACACATGGAGGATCTGGAAGAAGCGGTGAGAAGGGCGGTGAATATCGTCAGCGCCTCGCCGGTGGGTCACCACGTGAAGAACCAGGCTGCTTTTGATGTTCTCCTGCAGACATTGGTCGATGTAAGTATCTTAAATCAGGAGAATATCAGAAGTCCTGCTGTTCTTCCCTTCTGTGGTCCTAAGGGACCAGACAGGTTCTTTGACGCCGGCAGCCACTGCCCAGAGGAGGTTCCTCTAGCAAGGTCCTATGTTGGCTGGGAATATCACCTATCTCCCCTACGCAGGAGTCCTGAAGAGGGCCAAATTACTCCCCTTGAGGCCAGGTGGCTAGGCCGAAGTGCTCCTCCCAAAGTCCAGCCAGGGAGTCAGAAGTTACTTATCCCCGTCTCCTAACTCCTTAGCCTCATTATCAACATAATATTTGAAGGAACGATAGTTGAGGAGAGGAGTCCTGGTAGCTCCCGGGCGATCTGCTCCCTGCTGTCAGGAGTGTAATAGATTGGTCTCAAAGAGGGTTTCCTCGTGTTTGAGGTCAACACTATTACACAAAGTGTCTAAGTTCTGAAGCTTTGTATTTTCTTTATTTTTTCTATACTCATGAGAGAAACATGTAAGAGAACAGAGAAAATAAAATTGTAACAAGTTTTATCATTAATGAAATACATTTGTTCTTTCAAAAACTTATTTTGGATGAATTCTGTTTGTATTTGTCTTTTCTTTCGTGTTTGAAACAGGTATCACGAGATCAGAAAAGAGAGAACAAGAATTCATAAGTGTGAAAGTATAAAACCAATGGTAAATTCTAAGTTAAAAAGGAAAGTTATTATCCTCGTGCACGATTATAAAACATCAGACGATAATAGTAGAGGGGACAGAATAGAAAGCCATTTCAAAACATTGCGCATGATTATGAATCATCGTGCACGACGTACGACGAAATGGGGGAAGCGACGTTTTGATAACCGTGCACCGCTTCGAATTCTAAATTTGTCAGAAGATACGGACGGTCTGATTGCGTCCGTGCACTGACTGATAAAATTAGATGGTCAGAAGATGAAAAGCCACAGCTGTTTCCCATAAAGGCTTTCCCAAGGGAAAATTGGAGTATTTGTCCATCTTCTAACCCTAAGAGAGAAAAAAGAAACCCTTGTTCCGTTCGCTGCGAAACCGAGCGATGGGAGGAAGGGAGATCGAGTGGGCCGAGCTTGCCGACTAGTTCCACAAGGACACCAGCTATCAGGAGAGTCTCCTGATGGAGCACAAGGTGCTCAACATTACCAGAGGGTTTAGAGGGAACCCTAGACTGATGGTCATCCCCCCCAACGCCAATTATCGACCAAACAGTCCCCCTGAAGGAGCGGTATGCGTATACCGGACGCAGGTGGAGTATGGTCTAATGTTACTGCCGCAACCGGAGTTCAGGGAAATCCTGAACTCGTTTCAGATTGTCCCGGCGCAACTCTCCCCTAACGCCGTGGCCTACGTGTATTCCTTCCTGAAATTGCTGCAGGCTCAGGGGATACCGTGGACCCTAACGCTGTTCAAGACTTTGTTCAGCTGGATGGCGGTGCCTGGGTACGGAGGATGTCTGGCCCTGCGGTCAAAGACGAGGAAGACAATCTTTTCAGGGGCAAGTAGTTCCTACCCAGACTGGAGGGACTACTACTTCTTCGTCGGAGGGAATTTAGGGATCCCCTTGATGCCCGGTACATGTCTCCCTAAGTTCCTTGGCAACGCCAAGTGGATGGCTGGGCAAGACACTCTAAAAAGCCTAGAGAGGCTGAAGGGGTAGAGCTGGCTCCTGAAGGACTTCCTCAGATACGTGAGGAATGATGTATCCCTGCACGCGAAGGCGTTGGGGTACACCATCTTCAAGAAAATCACCCCACCTCTCGGCACGGTTCTGATGAAGAGGGCTAGGAGGGGACAGCCTCCTGCCACCTAGCTTAGTAGAGAGATAACTGAGGTGGAGGAGGAAGAGGTGATAGAGGTTCCGGAGTCGGTCTGCGGTGGAAGCGCCGTCGATGTGGTATTCTCTCTCGAGGATGCTGCAGACGACAGAAAAACTTTGGTTGAGCTGGGGTACACGAGAAAGGGGAAAGAACCCGTGTCAGCCGCCAAGCCCCAAACAATCCCTAAGGGTGATACAGGGATTGTTATAGGGGGAAAGGAGGAAGGGAATTAGGTCGACGAAGGCCGAGAAAAAGAGAGGATGGAGGGACCTTGCCTGGATTTGATCCTCAGCGAGGTTCCCAAGAAGAAAAGGGGTCCCTCCGAGAGCACAAGCTCAGAGCCCCCATCCAAGAAGTCGAAGAGTGTGGAGGAGGAAGGCTTTGCTGCTGGGAGAGATCATGACTGGCAGCGAAGCATAGAGCCCCCTATCAACACTAATTTCACCGGGATCTTTGGGGACGAAGGCACAAGGATGGCGGTGAGGACGAAAGGGGATGACAGAAGATTGACTCTCGTCACCGTGCCAACCGCGAATAAGAGCTGTGTCTACCGAGGAGAGGTAGGCCTGGCCCTAGGGAGCGGTCTGGTATCAAAGGACTTGGAGGAGAAGTTGGAAAAGACCTCCACACCAGATCTTTACTCAGGCTTTGCCAACATGATAGCTACGGTAAGGATTCTCTTAAGCTTTCTCTCCCGTTTGTTCTCGTGAGCTAACTCTGTTTTTGTTGTAGATACTCGCTCGCCTGCCAGTGGCTTTGAACAGGGCTCTGAGGATAGAGGAGCAAGTGCTGGAGCAAGGACATCAGCTTCATCAACGGGATAAAAAAGTTGAGGCCTTGAGGGTCCAGCTTGCTATGAAGTCTTCTCAGCTTGATGCCGTGTAGGAGGAAAAGGCCAAACTGCAAGAGGAGTTGGGCGCGGTGAAAGCTGACAATAAAGCTCTACAGGAGAAACTTGTCAAAGTCGCCGGAGACCAGGAGATCGTTGTTGCGGAGAGGTCTATGGCTGCTGTGGAGGCTTATAAGACGAGCTTACCCTGCAGGCAGGAGAGCTTAGATGGGATCAGGCGGGCTTGGGAAGGATTGACTTTCCTTGCATGGCCTTCGATTCTATTTATAAAGAAGAGGGATTTGACTTGACTGATGATCTTATCCATCGGGTATTTGATCTTTTGGATGGGGTCAGTGAAGGCTAATCTGCTTCTTTATAAAATGAGTGATGTAACCTTTTTGTAATTTTTGAAAATGCATGAAGAGAAAACTTATTACATACCTGTTTATTCTGATGTATATGAAATGTACAGGTACCTTTGTATGGAATTCGAGATATTCTGATTATGACTGAAAAAACCCTTCATAACAATTTAATAACGAAGGATTTTGAATCATATAGAGCACCCCCAGTTTGAACCTTGAAACTTTGTAAGTCCGCGTAGGAAGAAATGATAACAGGAGAAATCCCGCCTAAGAGGTATTATCTGACCCAATGGTAAAAGGACGAAGTGTCTGAAACATCGTGTCCGATGTTTGTACTTAAGGCACGGGCTGACCTCCGGGGGCGTCATGATTTCGGGCTTGGGATTATATCCCTTTATGCGCTTGCACAGGGAAAAAGTAGTAATAATAGTGGAGATCCTGCCTAGGAGGAATTATTTTACCCAATGCCAAACGGACGAAATGTCTGAAACATCGTGGCCGATGTTTGTACTTACGCCAGGACGATTAATGCCATTTTTAGCATTGACCCTGTCGCTGCTCGCCGCCAAGAAGCTGAGGTTGGCGGTATCTCTGAGCAAACATTGTTCGTCCATTCCTCTCACTTTCTGCCAAGAAGATCTCCCCCAGCAGGGCAATCTACATAACGATCCAATCGTGGTTATTGCCCGCATAGCTGATTTTGATGTTCGACGAGTGCTCCTCGACTCTGGGAGCGTCGCCGACATCCTGTTCGAATCTGCCTTCCTCCAGATGGGGCTCAAAGAGACAAACCTCCTCCGCGCTAGAACCACCTTACTCGGTTTTTCCGAGGAGAGGGTCCAACTTTTGGGATTCATTGCCTTGCCAGTCTCCTTTGGCGATGACAATAGCTACGCCATGAACATGGTGAACTTCGCAGTTATCAGAGCTAAGTCAGGCTATAACGCCATCCTTGGAAGGACAACACTCCAGCGGCGTTCATGGCCTTAAAAGAGCGTATGGTGATTTCCACGCCTCACCTATGCGCGAAGTTCCCTACCTCCAGCGGCATTGTCACCATCAGAGGAGATGCCAGACAGGCTACCCGGTGTTTCCAGATAGCCGCACAGCTCGTCGTCGATCAACTGGATCCTAGGGAGTCTCAACCAGTTGTACCGCAGGAGGGGGTCATCAATATAACCTTAGGGGGGAAGATTCTTCCAAAATTGTAAACTTGTCCTCTTCCATGTATGATAAACAGCAGGCAAAGATCATTGCCATGCTTTCTGAGTACATTGATGTCTTCGCATGGTCTCCTGAAGATGTTTTAGGTGTTGACAGGGCTGTCTGCGAGCACCACCTGAACATATCTAATACTGCCTCTCCTATAGCACAGAAGAAAATGGTGATGGCAGGAGAAAGGCAGAACGCTATCAAAGAAGAAGTCAACAAACTGCTTGGAGCAAGTTATATCAGGGAGGTTCAGTACCCCCAATGGCTCACCAACGTCGTCATAGTGAAAAAGGCCAACAGAAAGTGGAGGATGTGCGTAGATTTTCGCACACTAAATCAGGCCTGTCCCAAAGATACTTACCCTCTCCCACGCATTGATACGATGGTAGATCGTACCTTCGGGTACGAGGTTATGAGCTTCCTGGATGCTTTCTCTGGATACCATCAGATCCGGATGGCTAAAGAAGATGAAGAGAAGACTGCCTTCATCACTGACTTCAGCACATACTGCTACAACGTCATGCCCTTTAGTCTCAAGAATGCCGGTGCTACTTACCAGCGCATGATTGATGTCGTCTTCAAGGATCAAAGGGGGAGGAATCTTGAAGCCTATGTCGATGATATCCTAGTCAAAAGCAGAACCTTAGAGGGACACCTCGACGACCTCAAGGAGACACTTGACACCCTCCGAAGGTTTAACCTCAAGCTTAATCCTGCCAAGTGCACCTTCGACGCAGCCTCAGGAAAGTTTTTGGGCTATCTAGTTTCAGCCAGGGAAATAGAAGCCAATCCAGATAAAATCTCGGCGATCCTAAGCATGCCCTCTCCAAAAATGGCAAAAGAGATTCAAAAGCTGGCAGGACGGATCAACAGCCTGGGCAGATTCATTTCAAAAGTCAGGGATCGATGTTCGCCATTCTTTCGATGCCTGCGCAACAACAAGGGGGGCCAGTGGACCAACGAGTGCGAAGCCGCTTTCACAAAGCTGAAGAAATATCTTACTTCGGCTCCGATATTAGTGATACCAAAGGAAGGGGCGGTCCTGTCTTTATACTTGGGTGTGTCTGATACTGCAGTCTTAGCGGTCCTCGTGGACGACGATAAGGGGGTACAACATCCAGTCTTTTATATCAGCCACATACTCCTGGATGCTGAAAGCCGGTACCCCATACTAGAAAAACTTGCTCTGGCTCTCCTGATGACGGCGAGGAAGTTACTCCCATATTTCCAGTCCCACACTATCCAGTTGTCACTGATCAACCGCTCCTGAAGATACTGCACACTCCTGAGGTCTCGGGAAGGCTGCTCAAATGGTCCATTGAGCTAGGCGAGTATGACATCAAATATATCCCGCGGACAGCAATCAAGACTCAGGCGCTGGCAGACTTCGTCGCCGAGCTTTCTACTTCGGAGCCACCGCTTGCCAGACATCAGACAAACCTCTGGTCCCTTCATGTCGATGGTGCATCTGGATCGCAGTCCCAGGGGGCTGGGATTCTCCTAACCAGCCCAATGGGAGCCACTATGCACCAGACCGTGACGCTTCAGTTTAAGGCCACCAACAATCAAGCAGAGTATGAAGCTCTCATTGCAGGGCTGAACTTCGCACTCAGAATGGCTGTGAAGTGTATACAAGTATTCAGTGACTCCCAACTGGTCGTCAATCAGGTGAATCGTGCATTCGAAACGAAGGACGAGGTTCTGAAAAAATATTTGCAACAAGCCCAGTCCTTGATCTCTTAGTTTGAAGATTTCTCCCTGACGCATATTCCCAGAGAAGAGAACCAAGTGGCAGATCGGCTCGCAAAGGCAGGGCTCCCCGACCTCCGTCGAACTCAAGTATTTGAAAGACCAAGTTTCGAATGCGCGGAAATCCACTCTGAAGAGCATCCGTCTTGCTGGATGGACAAGATCCTCAATTACCTAAAGGATGGGACCCAGCCCGACAACAGGCAAGAGGTGAAGAAACTGAAGCTTGACAGCGCCAAGTACACCCCCATCAATGGGGAGCTTTACAGAAGTTCTTATGCCAAGCCCCTCACCAAGTGCTTGAGGCCTAAAGAAGCACAAGAAGTCGTGGAGGCTGTGCACAAAGGGGAATGCGGAACTCATGCTCGTGGCAGAAGTCTGGTTATGCGAATCCTACGCCAGGATTCTGTTGGCCAAATATCCATAAGGATGCTCAGGTGTTTGTGGAGAAATGCTCTCAATGCCAGTACTATGCTGACATGCAAAGGCAGCCCGCCGGCTATTTCAAACCCATTAATTCATCTTGGCCCTTCGCTATTTGGGGGCTGGACTTCCTGGGCCCAATGCCTACGGCCATGAGGAACTACAAGTGGATACTAGTGGCTGTCGACTACTTCACAAAGTGGATTGAGGCTAAGCCACTTACTCATCCTACTGCTCAAAATGTCGAGAATTTTCTATAGGCTAATATCGCCTGCAAATACGACATACCAATGGTGATTATCACAGATAATGGTACCCCATTTGCTAACTAGCGGGTCCATGACTTCTGTGGCAAGCATCAAATCAACCTCAAGTATGCATCCGTCTAGCACCCTCATACCAATGGATAGGCAGAAGCCGCTAACAAGAACATCCTGAATATCTTGAAGAAAAGTCTTGACGGCGCCAAAACCCGCTGGCCGGAAGAACTACCAGGCGCTCTCTGGGCTTACAATACAGCTCCTTCCGAAGTTACTCAGGAGTCTCCCTTCTCCCTTTCATTCGGGATGGACGCAGTCATACCAGTTGAGCTAGAACACTCCTCTCCCAGGGTAGAAACCGCAGCCAACTTCAATCTCGAAGATCTGCAAACCTGAATGGGTGAAAACGATGATTCACGACGAGTCGATCTGGACCTCTTGGAGCAGAAAAGAGAGTTGGCCGCGCTCAAGCGCTTGGAGCACAAGCGCCGGGTTGAAAGGTATTTTAACCGCAAGGTTAACCCCAGGACTTTCGTTCAAGGAGACTTGGTACTCAAACTGCGGCTTCTTGCTAGCAGCAATTTGGGGGTTCCCAAGCTTGAACCTAACTGGGAGGGCCCTTACGTCGTGCGCGAGGTTGCTGGACCGAACGCATATCATCTCATGACTTCCGAAGGTATCCAACTCCCCAGGACTTGGAGTGGCGATGACCTAAAAAAGTTCTATGCCTAATTTCTGGCAGCAGTTCATCTTTATACTTCCTATACGAGATTCATTTGTACAGATTCATTCAGCAATTTATTACACGAATTCAATTGACAAGTTTTGGGACATTCTTTACTAAATAGACATCTGGGTTCTTCCAAAATATGTCTCAACAGTTATATCGTGAACTCCAAAGTTCTTATGACAGTGAATCTCACACATGTTAAAATTATATTGGGGTATTCATATCAGCCTAATATCTATCGCTCAGGTATGATTTCAATCTCAAATCTCAACCATCGTACCCGAGGCTCCGGACCTCGTACACGATGGTTCGTCATAACTAACCTTCCATATAAGGCGGTCACTGAGCCTAGTTACGCCTGGCAGACGGGGTCTCCTACATACATCTGGAACTCTTTCATAAGTCCATCCGGCTAGCGGAAGGTCTGAAGACCTGCTCGTAACCTTAGGGCAGTCCCTATCATCTACTCATAATACAGATCCCCCTAAGCAGAGTGTCTTTACTTCCCACTAGGATCTGCCGCTCTAACGGAGGTCAGCCCGTGAGAATGGGAGAATCAGGGAAGCTGCTTGCACTCTGGCCACTCCTGTTGATCTCCTTAATCTGATCTTTTATCTGTAATCTTGGATGTTCCCCCATGAAGACTGTTCAGGGGTATTTGTAGGCAGCAGATGATGCGGCTTTATCTTGGTTTTTTGGAGAAAAGGAGGTGAACAAGATCTGGGTTCGTGCTGTTTGTTGGCCGCCTGAAGGACCAAAAGCAGCAAAAGGAGGATGCTAACTTTTAATATTGGTACTACTTTTGGGGATCCGTGATAGCTGGGGCATGCGAACCCTTGATTTGCGGGTCAAAAAGTGTCTTTGTACGGGGAACGGCGCGGTCGGGCCAAGCTGATTGTGACTGGCACCGCTGAGTAACATCGAGGACGATGTTACCAGGGATGGTCGTGGCTCATCGTGGACGAGACTTGGTTGAACCTTCGTGTCCGAGGTTTGCCCCTGGCCTGACCTGTGAGAACAGATGGATGAATTAGTTAAACAAAATGAAGGCCAAAAGCCAGCTGGGCGCCACGTGTACGGCAGGGATGCAGCGCTGGAACCACGTGTTAACACTTGCATAAATGTTGGTTAACTAAATCATTACTAACGGTTTGGTTTAATGTCATCTAGATGTTTATGTCATTTAGATGGCAATATTATATAGATGTTTATACTGTCTCTAAATTATTATTTTTTTGGTTCATTTTTATCACATTAAAAGATGACAATAGAAAATCAATCTAACCTTATATGCCTTCATTGCAATAAGGATGACATCTAGATGTTACCTAATTTTGGGTGATATATAGATGTTATTTTAGGGTCGCAATCTTGTAAATTTTTTTAACATTATCTACATTTATTATCAAGCCAAACAATCAATTTCTTCAAGTAATATAATATCACAACAACATTTAACCAAATGCCCCCAGCATAAATGTTGAATAGCATAAAAAAATTGTTTTACTTCACCTGCAATTCTTTCATATTTTGTCATGGTACTTGTCTTTTTAAATGGAGTCTGAGTTCAGTGAGAAAATGACATCATACTCTCTGCATGTGCTTCTCGTTCCATTTGACAAGATTTATGGATAATGCAACAATACCATCTCTATTGTACGACTTCAATCTGCATCTGTGAATGAATTTGTGTTGAGTTCAATTACTTCGGTGAAAAAACTGTTCAAGAATTTGTTGAAAGGTCAATGTATTTCTTACTCTGTTAGATAGAGATGAGGATAACACAGCTTTAGTTATAACAAGGATTCCTCACCTGTTTAACTAGGCGATGTTATATATCTCTATTGTTAAAAATTATTTTGTGTATTCAACAATTACAAGTACTTCAAAATCCATTCCTCTTTGATGATTTGCCTTTTACAACTTGTAGAAGCTTATGATTCTCTTGATCCCAATGGAAACATAACCATTAAGTGGGATGTAATGCAATGGACTCCAGATGGCTACGTTGTAAGTTAAACTCTGTGCTCTTAGGAAGATCAATCGATTATGCTTTCTCTATTAAGCATTAGTCAAATCTTTTGAACTTTCAGGCTGTTGTCACTATCAACAATTACCAGCAATATCGCCACATCCAATCGCCAGGGTGGACCTTGGGATGGACATGGGCGAAGAAGGAGGTTATATGGTCAATGGTTGGTGCACAAGCCACAGAGCAGGGAGATTGCTCAAGATTTAAGGGAAACATCCCTCACTGCTGCAAGAAGGATCCAACAGTTGTTGATCTGTTGCCTGGAACTCCTTATAATATGCAGATTGCTAATTGCTGCAAGGGAGGAGTGATAAGTTCATGGGTTCAAGATCCTCCTAATGCTGTCAGCGCATTCCAACTTAGTGCAGGTGCTGCAGGGACAACTAACAAGACAGTTCGGTTACCGAAAAATTTCACCCTCAAAGCTCCAGGGCCAGGATATACTTGTGGGGACGCAAAGATTGTGAAGCCAACTAAATTCATTACACAGGATGGAAGAAGGATGACCCAAGCACTGAGTGAGTTGAATACCTTGAAGTAGGTCTATTTAGAACATAATAAGTTAATGAGAGTAAATTGAGGACCTTAATTCTAGAATGCTCCAAAATATGATTTTCTGTTGATTTCTTTTATATTTCTTAGTTTGGTTAAGCAAATATTACAAAAAATGTCTTAAATGTCTTACACCCTATGCAGGTACGTTCTACAAAATAACTAGAATTTTAAAAACCTTAGGATTGACATTTTACCCTACGATCCTATAATATGGACCCAAGAGTTAGACGCTCATGCCATCCCTTAGTAGACTTTTACCCTGTTGAGGCATATTTTAGTTCAACTTTTTCTGTTGTAAATTAGCTTGAATCATCAGATCATTGTGTTCTTTGAGCTATTTTTATATCTCTGTTCGATAGGAGTCTAGGACATTGCCTTTCAATTGTTGTTTAACAGTGAGGTGTCAACTTCTGAAATTTTTGAAGAGGAAAATATGGGCGGTATGTTTTCTATATCGATCACGGTTTTATATTGCCCATCATATGCCAACGAGTTGATGCCTTTAGAAAATTACAATGGTTTCCATGAAAAATTCTGAACTTGCTAGAGTATGTTTTGTTCACATATTCTAGATTTGTACCTTTAGTGCTTCCACTTAGCTTGTTCCACAAAGGAACACGTGAAGCTTTCATGTTCATATTGATGATGAATTCCTTGAATAGTAATCGCTATGATAATTAAACACACATCCTTTTCATATGTTTGCTGAAGTCCATTTTAAGAAAGTATAGCCTCGTTGATATGGAAATTTCTTTCGTTCATGATTAATATTGCTTTAACATTTATTGCAGTGACATGGAATGTTACATGCATCTATTCTCAGTTTCTTGCTCAGAAGACCCCTTCCTGCTGTGTCTCTCTTTCTTCCTTCTACAATGACACGATCGTCAACTGTCCAACATGCTCATGTGGATGCCAAAACAATATAACTCAGCCAGGGAGCTGTGTAGAGTTAAGAGCTGTTTTCATGCCTTAGTTTACTCTGTCACAAGTTTTTACAGTTTATAAACTTACTGGAGTATCTCTTTTCTCCATTTTTCTTTTTCAGAGGAGATTCACCTTATCTAGCATCTGTAGTCAACGGACCAGGAAAGAACAGCCTCGCACCTTTAGTTCAGTGCACTTCTCACATGTGTCCTGTAAGAATTCACTGGCATGTTAAGCTGAATTATAAAGAATATTGGCGAGTGAAGATCACAATCACAAACTTCAATTACCGGATGAACTACACCCAGTGGAACTTAGTTGTTCAGCATCCTAATTTTGACAATCTGACTCAAATCTTTAGCTTCAACTACAAGTCGCTTAATCCTTATGGAGTCATAAGTAAGTTAAATAACCCATCTCTTCTGTTTCGTAAATTTCTTAGTGCATGATAAAAATGTTGGCTCATAAGATCTAATTGTATTACTTTTCAATGTGGTTGATCAGATGATACTGCAATGCTTTGGGGGATTAAGTTCTACAATGATTTATTAATGGAAGCTGGTCCTTCTGGAAATGTACAATCTGAACTACTTTTTCGCAAGGATGATTTGTCTTTTACTTTTCAAAAAGGATGGGCGTTCCCACGGAGAATTTACTTCAATGGTGACAATTGTGTGATGCCTCCTCCAGATGCATATCCATGGCTACCGAATGCAGGTCATCGATCTCTAAGCTCTCTGCTGCTTCCATTGATCTTTTGGACAACTTTAGCATGTTTGTTCATGTCTGTGTAGTCTTTCAAATTGGTGTCAACTTTCATTGGCTTGGAATCATTTTACTTCATGTACATCCGTGAATTAAGTCTAATTAGGAAGTGTGGTTTATATCAGCGTTAGTTTAATCTAATCATTTTACTGTCATTTTACCATCATATAGAAAGAGAACTGAGCATTGAGCTCTTTTATGTATTCACACTGAATGCTGGCTAATGTACCTTGTCTTGATACAAGTTCTGTTATGATCATTCTATATGTTTATAGTTTGTTGTAATATGAGGAAAATGATATAATGTGATATATTTGGTGGTTGCGTATTTTTCTGTTCTTTGTTCGTAAAGTTAAAAAAAAGGTTCTTACATTTTTTTAACTTGATTTTTATCGTAAATTTTTATGATTTGATACTGAGTTATAGGCTGATTTAAGAAGTCACTTATTGATGATTTTAGCAGCATTAATAATATAAGCTACAGGAGCTTTAGACTTGAAGATGAAAGGGTCAGGGATGGATGAGAACAAAAGAGAGAATATGATGGAAAAGCAAGTCAGAAACATTTAGGCTAGTTATACTGTGCGAGTTGTGTTGTGCAATAAGTGGTCTTCGATGCTCACTGACCACTTGAAAGTATGGAATGGCTGAGTAGGTTTAGCACAAGGGAAAGCTCTTGGAGGTTCTCTGCATAATCAGAGAGTCCAATAATTGAGCAAACAACCACGTGTTATCGCCGAATCACGAAAATACAGGAAAGCAACAAGAAGTAAATGAAAGATGAAACAGTAGGATTTAAGTGAAAATACTTGTGGTAAAACTACTATAGGGCTGAGGAAAAAAGCTTCATTAATAGAAGAGAATAGGAGTATAGAGTTTTATTACAGTACTTGAACAAAAAGAAGCCCTGCCACACTTGAATAGTGCAATGTACAATGTTTGTGTAGGAAATCCGAAAGCATCCCACTCGTCCACGTGGGACCTGCAAGACCGCCTAGATCCTCTTTACCCCAGCCAAAGTGAATGGACCAATGGTTAGAGAAAGGTTCCTTTTCCTAGTTCTAGAGGCATCTAGCTAGTTTTGAAGTTTTGGACTGTGCTTTGTGTCTGCTCTATCTATACTTGTAGGACTCTGCCAGCTACCTCAGGATAGTATGATCGCTGACCTTCTCGCCATAATCTCTTTGTAGCATTTGTTCATCCTGTTTGTTTCCCTATTTTGGGCTAATAGTATATAGCAGTGTCAATGAAGGTTGTGAAAATTCAATTGATCTTACGGAACTCAGCACCCCATGAAGCATAAAAAAGCAGTAGGACCAGATAACATCGCAATAGATGTTTGACAGTGCTTAGGAGATGAAGGAATTTCTTGGCTTACTAGATTGTTTAATATGATTTTGAAGATTAAAAGGTTGCCAAATGAATGAAGAAAGAGTATATTAGTACTTATTTATAAAAATAAAGGCGATATACAGAATTGTACGAATTATAGAGGAATTAAATTAATGAGTCATACTTTAAAACTTTGGGAGAGGGTGATCGAACAAATGTTACATCATAATACTAAGGTATCTGAGAATTAGTTTGATTTTATGCCAGGTAAATCTACTATAGAAGTCATTCATTTATTAAGAAGTTTTAAGGAGAGAAAGGAAAACTTTCATTTGATTTTTACTGATTTGAAAAAAGCTTATGATAAAGTCTCAAGAGAAGTACTTTGGAGAGTTTTAGAAAAGAAAGGAATTTACACTGCTTATATTCAAGTCATTAAAGACATGTATGAAGGAGCTGTTACCTGTGTTCGGACATAAGGAGATTTGATCAAGGATTTTCCTATTACAATTGGATTATACTAAGGCTCGGCTTTAAGTTCGTATCTTTTTGCTTTGATTATGGAAGCCATGACTGGACATATCCAAGATGAAGTGCCTTGGTGTATGTTCTTCACAGATGATATTGTCCTTGTTGAGAAAACTAAAAAGGGAGCTAAAGCGAAACTAGAGCTTTGGAGGAATGCTCTAGAATCTAAAAGTTTTCATTTCAGTAGATCAAAAACTGAACATATGGAGTGCACATTTAGTCAGGAAAGAAATACTTATATTGGAGATGTGACAATTGGTGATCAAATTATCAAGAAGAGTGAGCACTTTAGATACCTTGGATCAATCATACAAAGTGATTGTGAAATAGATAATGACGTTATTAGTAGGATTCAAGTAGGATGGGTAAAATGGAGAAATTCTTCTAGCGTGTTGTGCAATAAAAAATCTCATCCAGAATCAAGGATAAATTTTATAAAACTGTAGTAAGACCAACGATGATATATGGTGCTGAATACTGGCTTGCAAAGAGGAGACTTATAAATAAAATAAATATTGCAGAAATGAGGATGCTAAGGTGGATGTATGGATATACACGAAAGGATAGAATGTGAAATGAGTATATCCGAAAGAAAGTTGGTGTTGCACCAATTGAGGATAAACTTAGAGAAAGTCGGCTTAGATGGTTTGGACATATAAATCGTAGGCCGATTGAAGCTCCAGTTAGAAAAATTGAGTTATTGAATTTTGCTCATGTATAAAAAGGAAGAGGGAGACCAAAGAAAACATGACAAGAAACTATAAGTAGTGATCTTAGTTACTTAGATTTAGATAAGAATTTGGTAACTGATAGACTCTGAGAGATTTACTAAATCTCACGAAGTGGATTTGTGAAGCTAACATTCAGCGGAAGGTCAAAGTTGGCAGTCCACGATGCCAGAGAAGTGGCCAGACAGTCAATTCGATGGTGTAGAACACATCCTTGCTCCGTACTGCCTGTGCGGTTCTTACCAGAAAGAGGCAGACAAAGTTGACATAGTGCCACTGCTATACACTACAACAACAACCAAGCCTTAATCCCACTAGGTGGGGTCGGCTACATGAATCCTTTATTTCCATTGCGGTTCACCCCATGCGACTAGGATGAGAGGAAGGCCTTTGTCCCTCTTTGGTCTTCCCATTATCTATAAATACCTTGACTTAGCCTATAGGAAGGATCTTATTCTAGGTTTTCACAGCTTGTATACTAATATGCTCTTCTTCCTTTGCTATCTTGTAATCACCCTTCAAGGGGTTCATTGATCACATAATAAAACTTGGACTTGCGTCGCCGGTAAACGTAGAAGGATCTCTTTGAACTACCTAAATATTGATATACTTTACTTTTCCTATGCTCTCTTTTTCATTTTTCTTTTTGCTCACGGTCTCCTCCTCTCTCACTTTTACCTACGAATATTTGACTTGCTGCCTTTTACTGAGCTCTTCCTTTTCATATTTGGTGCTTCCATTAAGACCTGTCAGCATGGTTGGTAGAGCGCACAACCTCAACACTCTTCCTAGCACAACCCCTTCCAAGTGCTCTCAATGAGGGAAGTTCATTGCCGAGAGGCCTCTAGCTCCAACACCTGCATTCGCTCTAATGTGGCTCCTCTATATCACAATGTTTAGATGGAGGAGATGAACGCCTCTTTGGCGAATGTCATTGAGCAGGTGGAGGCTCTTATTGTCGTTGTCACCCATAGTAGTAGGGAAGCCACACCCAACTCCAACCCTTCCTCAAATTCTCCAGCAGCTATCACTGTTGTTGCAACCTAGCAGATAACGACGATGCCTTTGCGAGCAATGTATGCACTAACATAGCCAACCTAAGTGGTTGTTGGCCCATCTCGAGGGTAGCCGACAATGCCCCCTCACCTTCCAAGAGACCATCACCCCTGTGATGGTTCCTGTTGTGTCGTCGGATTAAGCCAACATTGACGTCTCTTCCCTAGCAACAACTGCCATCGATTGGAGCAGTGCAAAGATTTTTGGCTATTGCTGGACCACCACAAGTAGTGAATAAGCAATCAAAACCAACCGCGTTGGTCGTTCTGACCTTCGTTCTCCCCTAGTTGCGGGGCATGATGTTCTCTGATTTCGATTTCACTCCCCCATGAGCTGTGCAGTGTGGCCCTTGGTGTCACTGGGTTGCCCCAGGACCCACACTCTGAGAAAATGTTTTCCATCAGTTTTTGGACGCGCACTCTGTGTCTGAAGATTTGTTTGGCGAAGAGATTTCCCTCTTTATATCAATAATGACGCCTCGATCGCCCTAATGTTTGGGATAGACATCCCATTCCTCAACGACCTCACCGATGGCATGGACCTTGGAGAGCCACTCAACCATGCCCTTTGGTATGCCCTCATCTCGGTCGACTTTCGACTGCCGAAGATCTGAACCTTCGATAGCACTACGGAGCCTCGTGAGGACATACAACTTTTCAAGGGTTTAGACTATATGGTGGATAAGTGTTGTATCCTGGAGCAAAAGGTTTCTTCATGTGAAAGCATGATTGCTTCAGATGAGGAGGCCTTGGTGGATATTCATTTTGCTAACCACCTTGTAAGGGAAGTGCTGGCAACGACTTTAGCCCTACTTGTGATGTTGCGGGAGGAGAATCTTCACCTCTAGGAGCTGCTAAGGATGAAAGAGGAGGAGACTCAGACTGCCATTGAAAAGATGGAGGACAAGGAGTTAGTCAAGTCTAGAATCGGGGGTATGGATAATCTTGCACACCACAGGTTACACATTTAGCCTGGGTCAATTGTTGGGTCTGAGCACATCTTGACCTTTTAAGGGGTTTAGATGAGTTCGTAGACTACAGAGCCATACCTATTTTCCCCTGATCGATTTAGGTGATGGTTTTCCTTATTTGTGCCGGTTGATGTAAGGCTTTAAGCTGGTCTCTGCCAAGCCTACAAGCGTTGGTCATGGGTAGAGGCCATCTCGTGCATTAGAGTATCTAGTAAGGGAAAATAAAAAATATTAATAGAACACATATTTTATTGATTGATATTGTGTATACATTGAGGAGCGAGTACACTTTTTATATGTAGAACCTTTTAGCACATCTTCACTTTAGGTTCTCAGTAGAATGGTTCCTTCGGGACCCATCAAGTCATAGGCATTAGGTCCTACGATCGAACGGCTTATGAAGGTACTTTCCTGGTTTGGCTCAAGTTTGTTTATGCCAAAATTACTGCTAGCAAGATAACATCTTCGTAGGACTAGATCTCCTGGCAAGAAATCTCAGGGTTCACCCTTTAGTTGTAGGATCTCTTTGTTTGGCATTTTAGTCCCAGCCTTTTGAAACCAGTAGCCTCTCACCTAGTGGTGTTAAAAATATCCGAAACTCGAAACTCGCTCGGAACTCGTTCGATTTTTGAATCGACTCGAAATCGGTTCGAAAATTTTGAATCAAATCATGAGCTAAGGATTTTGGCTCGAAGTTCATTTCGAGCCAATTTCGAGTTGGCCCTAGCTCGCTCGAAACATGATTCGATTTGGCTCGAAATTATATATATAGCATAAATAATATTGATATATTATATAAATATATACATAAATAAATTGTTATTTTATATAATTTAGTTAGTGGTTTAGTGGTAGAGTAGAGGAGATTTAAGGTTTATTTTTCTCAAGGTCTAGGGATCAAATCCTCTTAAATACATAACATTTCTACATTTTTTTTACAATTCCGAGCTGATTCGAATCATGATTCGAGCCGGCTCGAAATCGAGTCATTTCGAGCCGAGCCAGCTCGAATCATATCCCATTTCGATTTCGGTCCGATTTCGAGCCGAGCCGAGCTCGAAATTTTCGATTTCGAGTTGAGTTTGATTCGCTCGAAATCGGCCTGATAACAGCCCTACTCTCACCCCTATTTAATAGATCAAGGTCGAGGCGGTGCGAGTCATCATTTTCAGCCATTCATACTTCAAGATCATCTACATCAAAGGCTGTGGTGGCTTTGACCTGAGGAGAGTGGTAATCAAGTTTCACAGGTACGAGGGCTTCTCCTCTGAAGCAAAGGGCTTCTAACAACTCATCCACCTAATTCCCTTTCACCTACCCAATTCGCTTCTTTAGCGCATTGAGGATTTCTTGTTTACTGCTTCGGCCTGTCCATTGATACGCGGGTAACAAATAGAGGCAAAACAAAGTTGAATAATGTAGTTTTCATAGAAACTTCGCACCCTCTTACTGGTGAATGGAGTTACATTATTTCTGATTTGCATCACAAGGACTTCGTACTTGTACTGGATGTTGGCCCATATAAAGTTTTCATGCTTTGAGCCATGGGCTTTGCCATGAATTTTGCTTCAATCCACTTTGTAAAATAGTTAACAGCAACTAGAAGCCACATGCATCCTCGTGCTACATTGGATAAAGGTCCTAAGAAGTCCATACCCCACATCGCTGTACATTTGTCCATATCCCACTTGGGCTAGGATGAATTGATTGACAGGAGAAAATCGGCTAGCTAGTTGAGCAAGTCAGCATAGAACTGGCACTTGGGGAAAATCTATACATAAGCCTTGGTGTCTTTGATGAATTATTCTGGAGACCAAGTTTCTTCTGCTGGTGTGGGTATCTCATTCTTCCTCAAGCATCTGTTTCATAACTTCGGCTACCTCCTTTTTATGGAGACACTTCACTAGTGGTCGTGAATATCATCTTCTACAGAGCTGGCCGTCAATCATGATATATTTGGCGCATTTGAACTTAACTTTCTTGTTTTACGCTTGTCGGTGGAATATTTTCCATCCTTAAGGTAGTCAATGATCTCATCGATCCAATATAGGAAATGCATGAGTGGAAGTGACTTCTGACTGGTCAATGCTCGATTGGAGGAGTGTCAGCTATTTCTTAAACTCTGGATTGTCGTACTTGGCCAGATAATCTGCATCTTGATTATTCTCTCAAGGGATGTATGCAATACCGAGTTCTTTGAAGGATGACATCAGGTTGCGGACTCAGGTGAAGTACTTCTTTAGGACATCACTTCGGGCTTGAAAACTCCCGACGACCTGATTCACAACTAGCATGGAGTCACCGTAAGCTTGTAAATATTCAATGCTCATTCTTCGAGAAAACTCATGCCTGGATAGGAGTTCCCCGTACCTAACCTAGTTATTGATTGCCAGAAAGTCTAGCCATATGGACCTTTTGAATTTCAACCCATTAAGATTGTAGGAAGAAAATGTATCCCAAATGATTGGCTGTTGAATGCACAATCGATATATAACATTCATGAGATCTGAGTTCTTACTTGTGGTAGTCGATCTGTAGTCGTCAGCTCTGTTATGAAGATGGATAAGGCTTGAGCTTTGGTAGCAGTTCTTGGGATAAATATGATGTCGAACTCATCTAGCTTGATAAATAATTTCAACAGTCTGCCAAAAGCTTCTGTAGTAGAGTGGAGGATTTGCCTGAGGGGTTGGTCTGTGATCACCTTGATGGAATGCACTCGAAAATGCTGGCTGCATTTTTGCACTACA
Organism: Apostasia ramifera; assembly: GCA_019297695.1. NCBI lineage: Eukaryota > Viridiplantae > Streptophyta > Magnoliopsida > Asparagales > Orchidaceae > Apostasia > Apostasia ramifera. Next base: position 417,693 of record JAEMOT010001567.1, on the reverse strand, counting down.
TCTATAAGAGCCATCACCAACTTCTTGAGTACTATGTATTTCAATTCAGCCCCATTAAGGATGCGACGACTAACATAATAAACTAGCCTTAGAAGCTCGTCATTGAGTTCAATGAGTACTACTGACACAGTTGTTCCAAAGGCTTGCAAATATAGCAAGAACACTTTTCCTTTAATTGGAGCACAAAGAGTGGGCGTTGTAGTCAAATTCTTCAGATATGAAAGTGTTCCCACATTCTTGCATCCAGCCATCTTTTGAGTTGTGCAATAGCTTGAAGAAAAGAAGACGCTTGTTGCCCAACTTTGATATCTTCTCCCAAGCTCGCTATTTGGCCTGCTAGCTTTTAAACATTGGAGATGGTACTCGAGGAAGGCATGTCTAAGATAGCCATGATCTTGTTGGGGTTAACTTCAATGCCCCTTGAAGACAAGAAGTTTCCGAGACATTTTTTAGATGCTACTGTGAAGAACTTTTATGGATTGAGTATCACCTTGCACATGCGCATAATGTCGAAAGTTTTCTTGAGATCTATGAGATGCGTTGAAAGCTGCTGCTTTTGACAAGAATATCATTTATGTAAGCTTCCAGATTCCGGGCTTTTTGATTCTTAAAAATCTTATAAACTATCCTTTTGTAAGTTGCTCCAGTGTTATTCAATTTAAACGGCATAACATTGTAGCAAAAACTAGTGATGGTTGTCTCCTGTTTGCTTATAATACTTGTTGTGAAGGCTGCTAATTTTGAGCGATATTTAAATATCATTTTAGAGCAATAATTTTATAATTTATTTATAATATTTTTTAAATATGTGATTAAATCAAACAAATAAATTCACTAAAAAACATGATATTACATCACAATAGCTTTAAATTAAAAGTCCCCTAAATGCTCGACTATACATGTATAAAAAAAATTGACATTTTTCAAATTGTTTTTTCACTTTGTGTATGAGATGAAAGGGAGTAACACGTAGAATATCTTCGTCGACTAGTTTTGTGAAAAAATACATCAACTAGTCACATTAAGTTTTAAACTTTTTTTTTTATTTTTTATCCTAAATACCACAATTCTTTTCATCTTAATTAGGAATTATAGTGGTGTGGATTCAAACCTGAGACCTTTTAATTCCAAGCAAGCTGTCTCCTCATTGGGCTAGAAAAAGCTACACAATATTAAGTTTTAAACTTGATTATATGTAAATTTACCTTTTTTTTATAGAAGTAAACTTACAATTAGGGTAGCAGTTAAACTTTTATGGTTGTTGGAATATCATAGCGGTCACTATCTCTCTCGATATAAGGTATCTCTGCTGCACATTCGAAGGAAAAGATAGCAATAGTGTCATATGTTATTCCTAAGACTCTGCATTAACCTCCTTTTCATCTTTCGGCTAGATTGTATATATGAGACTTTTCTTTTCTTTTCTTTTCTTTTCTCTACTCCTTTTTTCTCAACAACCCAACCTTTGGGTTTTGTTTTTTCTTTTCCCTTCTGAATGGTGGAAACGTCTTTTTTACAGGTTACTTTTTCCTTCCTCTTCTCTTCCCATTTCTCTGAAGGAGAGATCACTACTGATTGTAGCAGTCCTATCAACAGTATCATTAGCTTCAGCTGTAAAGATAAGATAAAACTCTTACGAGAAGGGACTTCTACTTGGATTGAAATACAAATCTTCTTAACCTATAATGATGTACTTTCCATTATACTTAGTTTGATTTCTTCTATAATCAATCTCTTTTTTTTTCACTTCTTAGAATATTATGTTTAGCTAGACAGTAGACATATGAGGATTTTTATGAACTACATAAAAAAAACTTTTTGGTATTAGCATGCAGGGCTAGATTGTCTTCCTCACAAGATCAATTGTTGATTGCCCCAAAAGAAATTCACCATTGTCGACAAAAGAATTAAATTATATATCGTGATACAAAATTAGTTATATAAATACCCATTACATACAAGGGTGATTTACATACATGATATGAAAATTTTGATGAAATTATATGTTTGACTCAAATTCTTTTAAAATTACATATTTTACACTTAATTTTAAAATTACATCTCATTTCATTTTAAAATTACATTCATTTTCAGCATTGTGACAAAAATATAATATTTAAGGTTTTATTGAGGAATATTAATATTTAAAATTTTGTATGACATATGTAAATACTCTTTTATATAATCACATAAAAGACCGCTCTCATTTTCTTGCACAATTTTTTACTCACTCTTTGAATGATGAATGCTAGTTCTCGATTTTGGAATGATTTTATATGTATATAACTGTATGCGCGTTGTGCACTTATATCCGACACAATTATTAATATAACAAGAACTAAGCTTTTATTCTACTAGGTGTGATTGATTATAAAATTTTACTTTTTTTACACTATTAAATAATATATCTTCTTTTTATTTCAAGTTTTAAGATTATTGATAGTTTTCTGTCTTGTTTTATTTGGTCTTCTGCTTTATTTTTTTTAAAGTATTACTTTTAATAATTCAACTTTTTTTATTAAAAATTTCATCGACCTACAATTTAAATATTTAAATTACCTAAGTCAATTTTTTCTAAATTTGACATCAATTAAAGCTACTTTAATGTTCTTACCAATATCATTTCATACTCTGTCTTTTTTTATATTTTCATTCACCTACCTTATTAACTTCATCTCTACATCACTTATTTTGTATGTTTTTACTTTGTAGATCAGCATTTAGCATTATATATCATCATTAGTGTTATTATTATTTTATAAAATTTATTTTTAAGTTTGAGCAAAATTTTTCTTCACACAAGACATTAAATATGTTCCACTTCATCTACCCAATTTAGATTCTACTAATAATTTTATAACTTATTTTATTGTCATTTTGTATGATTAATTCATAGCTATACAATAAGAAAAAATATCATTTACCAAATGTAAAACAACTTTTCTTGGATATATTTAGTAAGGAACTTCGTAACTAATGCAAAAAGATATATGAAATTATGATTAAGTTTTGGTACGAACCAACTATAATAAAAAATTTATTAGACAAATCTCTTGTCTATAAATACAAGTAACAGTCCTTTATATGTGTCTTGATGATTTGAATATAAGTAGTATAAATTTTTTATTTATTCTATAATTCTATAAGACACTTTTCTTAAATTTTTATTATAAGTTTTTTTTTAAATTAATGAAAATTAAATGTGAATTTTTTCTCCCTAAACTTTCTCATTAAACTTCTCAACAAATTAATAGTCTTCATAGTAAATGTATTTGACATAAAAGAAAATTGATTGTGATATCATAGTCACTATGTAATCTATGATTACTCTTTTTCAAAGTTTTAATTACGATTCAATAATTTAATTTTTTTATAATTGGTGCAATTATGTGTAGCATCTTTATCTTTATAAATAGGTATTAATGTATTTTTTTCATTTATTTAATATCCTTTTAACCATCAAAATTATATTAAACAGCCTAATAAGTCAAAATTTTATTTTATCTTTTATATATTTCTAAATATTTAATAGAATATCATTCATCCAGCTATTTTTTTAATCATTATTTTTTTAAACCTTTTTAAACTATAGCTTTACGAATACGCCAGATATAAAAATATTTTTTATTTTATTTTTGAAAAATAAGTTTAGTAAGATCAATTATGTTGTTTCAACTATTATTAAAAAGCATTTAAAAATACAATATTTATTAATGTTAGATATTATTGACGGAAAGAAGTGGGAGCCACCAGAGTCGGTGGCACGCAGCGTATTTAGCTCCAGAGTCGGTGGCACGCAGCGTATTTAGCTCCAGAGTCGGGCTTAATTGTAAATAGGTGTAACAGTTATCCAGAATAGTACATAGAAATATAAGGTGGTTCGGGAATGAATTCTCCTACATCCGTTGGGGCATTAGTGAGGGAGATTCCACTAAATCTCAAAAGGGTTTGGTCAGGTGATCAATACAAGACATATTACAAATTTCGACCCTGACGTTTCTCAGGAAAATCTCTTTTATTTTTTGCTCTCTCGCCACACATATATCTCTCTCCTTCTGCGTCTCGCCCGGAGGTATTTATAGGCAGGTTGTAGTGGAGCTCAGCGGATTATCCGGATAGGTATGCTAAGTATTCTTGTTTATTGAGCCCATTCCGGCGATCCCACTACTGACAGTTTACAGAAAAACTACTAATAGTAGATGGAGCATGCGGTTTCTTGGTTTGCACGACGCATAAGATTCTTTATTCAGTAGGAGCTATGCTGACGTGGGGCTCTGATAGCAACAGCCGGAGCCGGAAAAGTATTGTATCCGATATTGTGGAGGATGCCATTAGCTCCATCATCGTGAACAATATTACGGAAGGCTGAATCAGAGGGATCGAAGTCCGAGGTCTGACAGCGATAGCCTAAGTTCACCACGTATTATATCTGATGTTATGGAGAATGCTATTAGCTTCATCATCGTAAACGATGTTGCAGAAGGCTGAACTAGAAAGATTGAAGTTTGAGGTCTGACAACGACAACCTGAGTCCGCCAAGTATCATATCTAATGTTATAAGGGATGTTGTAGCTAAATCAGCGGAATCGAAGTCCGAGGGCTGCAAGAGAGAAATTTGATTAGTTATCATTGATGATAACAAATAAAGGTTCGAAAGGGTCCCTCTAGGTGCCACGTATATGACTGAGATGCGACGACGAATCCAAGTATAAACAAATATCTTTTTTATAAAAAAAGTACTTTTTGATTTCTTTCTTTAATATATATTACTTGGGTCAAATACAATTTTTTTTCTTCCCTTAGCAAGCTTGCATATTTGTTTTTTTTATTCTTTTTAGTGTCTAATATAATTGTTAATAATATGTAAAACGAGACACCTCTATCAAACAATTCTTTTATTTGAAAGGTAATTTGTTTTCTAAAATTGAGCACAATAGTTTTTTTTTTTTGAAACAAACCCCACTCCATAAGCTCTGGAGAGAAATTTTTGATTTCAATGAGTGTACTATTTGGAGGTGAATGATGAGGCCACTGCAGACTTATTTGATTGGGGACTTTAAAACTTTTAAATTTTTAAAAAAATATTTTTATTAATATTTTATAGGAAATTTACATACAGGACATTGAATTCATCACAAATTATATATTTTACCATTGTTTAATAAATATTACGCATATCACACTCTGCTTATTATTACAATACAAATGTAAAACCCATAAGCAACATAAGCAGAGTGTGATATGCGTAATATTTACTAAACGATGGTGAAATGCGTAATTTGTGTTGAATTTAATGTCCTGCATGTAAATTCCCCTATTTTATATTTATTTCACATTATATACATAATTAAATATTAAAAATTAATTTATTTTTATTATATATATATATATTTTAATAAAAAAATTATTTATTTCACATTAAATATAATTCTCAATTATAAAATTTTTTATTTCATAATATAATATTAAAATAATATTTTTTTAAATTTAAAAAGAAATATATACAGGTCGGTCGAGCTGACCTAATTGAAAGGAGGCTGATCTACCGTCTGTCTGCCAGTCCACGCCCGACATTCCACAAATTGGGCAAGCGGCGAGCGAGGGGTTCCTCGTAGGCCGAAGGTTTTCGGGATTTGTTCGACGAGCTCTCCGCTTGTCGATCATGGAATCTCTCATCCTCGGCAACCCTGGGCGATTACCCTGTCACTCTCTTCTCCACCTCAAGCAGTTGGGTTCTTCCCCTGTGCTTCAATTGTTAGCGACTGTTTCCGTTCTAAATCTCTGCGTGCTTGGCTTCATTTAGGAACAAGCAAAAGGATGCAAGGCGGACATGCGAGATGGGAATATCAAGGCCGATGTGCACGATGGATGTTTCACTCGGAGAAAGTTTCAACTATGGTAAGCATTTTCTTACTGAACAATGTAGAATCGGAAATCCTACAGCAAAGGAAACTGGCTAAAACAGAAGGTACCATGGAACTTCAAGGGAATCCAACTTGATTAAGCTCTCTCTTATTTTATTCGTTTTAGTTAAACACTAGAAATGAAACTCCCTTACGCCCCCTTCTTCTTTGGAGAGTTTGTCACTCCTCAACCTCGAGCTATGCCTTAGATAGCTATCATGACTTAGATAGCTATGACTTTAATAAGCTATCGAGTTTATTAAGCTTTCTCTTTTAACAACTCCCTGGCAATGCACTTCATACAAGAGGGAGGGTGTTCAAACAGCCTTGTACGTAGGCCGCCCACGCAAAGTTCTTTTCTTCTTTAATTCCAAAACGTGAAGCAAGCTCTACCGAACAAATCTTATCATTTGAATCAAAATTGAAATGAGTCGATATGATTCAACTAGGGGACATATAATTTATAGACTTTGCAACAAAGATTCGAATGATATCGTTGGTAGTTTGAATAGATTTGTAGACCGGATTTTGTTGTAATACCCTAAAATTTTAGGCGGAATGGAATTGTAATTTTTCTACTTCTTGAGGTATAATGACAGATCGAGAAGCTTAACTAGAAAAAATAGGAGGGGAAATCTTGTGTTATATATGGAGATTCTCCTATGGTACCCTAATTTTATCTCCAACTTACTATTTGTAAAATAGGGAGGATAAATGAATTATAGAAATCTTTTTTCCATGGACTCAATTAGACACATGAACTAAGGCCCTAGAAGTTCCCTCCTAATTTTGTTTTGTTGGTTGAGTGATTTTTTTTTTAAAAATTTTATTTTTATTTATCTGAAAGTTCATGTGCTTGATTGAGTCTCGAGAAAACGGAGAGGGCCTTAGTGTATAGAGAGCCATCTGTAGCACTTACACTTGTAGAAGAGAGAAGAAAGAAAAGAAAAGGGAAATTGCATAAGCACAGAGAAATAGAAATTTATGTGGTTTGGAAAAATCTATCTACGTCCATGGTCCAAGCCAAGGATGCATTCCACTAGTTTGTCCAAATGGGGGGGATTATGAAGGTTTCTCCTGAGGAAGAACTATGATAATGTTGAAGGGAAAGAGGCAATAGAGCATAACATCGTCTCTATAGCAGGAGGCTCAAGACTTCTAAGGAAAAGATCTGCCTTGATGAATGATTGTCCTTTGTTTATAAACAGGACGGAACTCATTGTGGCCGAGAGGATTGCTGTTGTGGCTCCAGCAAGTGTTGAGGATATTCGTTTGTTGATACTTTGATAACTCCCATGTTCCCACGTTCGCTTCATAGAGGGGAAGTGGGCGACCATGACATGTTGATTGCTTCTGATGCAAGGTGAGTGTTAAATTTCCTTTAAGGATTTTTGATTGTCTTAGAATGACTTAGAAGAATTATGTACATAGACTTGCATAAGCTAAGGACACCCTCCAATTGAACAATTGTTCTTAAGGGAATATTCAACTGAGATTTTATCGTGAGATGCTCATGGCACCCGTGGGATGCAATGCTTGATTGGGATACCCTAGAATCTAGGCGAAAGGGTGAATCTTAATCATTATTTGATTGTGCTTGGCTTTGCACTTCAACTTGGTTTTTCGAAGGACTAATTGGAGCGGGACGAATACGTGGATTATTGGGATCGCCAAGCTAGCTAGCTTGTAAATAATCATCCCTCTGATTTACTGGTGCGAACATTCATGTGGGCCTGATGAATTTGTAGATGTTATTGTGTGTACGACCTTCTAGCTTCTATCAGGTATGACGTGCTCTGGGGTTAGCCAATTGTTCACCTCCTCCACTTCCACTGATTCCTTTGTAGAAGTTGTTTGGTGATGAATGCCTATGGATTTGGACTTGGAGATGGAGGCTTCTTTTAAAGGTTTCAACAATTTGGAAGATGAGCTGCTGTTGAAGAGGACTAGTGATGTGGCATGGAATATGCGAATAATATTTAAATTTATAATTAGCAAAATTAATTAATAAATTATTTCAATTAAGTTTAAAATATTTTCTAAATTATAATTTTATGATAAATCAAATTTTAAATCCTGCAAATTAAAATATTTTAAAAATAAATCAAAATACATCGCCTGAGAAATATGAATTTATCAAATTACATTAGGGTGTCGATTTAATTTCAATAGATCAGATCTAAGCTTCAAAAATTATGGCAAATGTCTCACACTTAAAATTTAATAATAATTTTCACTCGAATGAATATATGATCGCATAATTAGAGTCAAATGAATAATCCAAGTCGAACGAATAATTTTATATTAAAATTAAATGATAAGATTAATTTAATTCGGAAAAGAAATTAAATCTCAGTTGAAGAACTCGTGCGTGGATGTGGATTTCTCTGGTGAGGTGGTGAGGCGAGGCTTTGGGCGCGAGTGACACCGTTGCTGTTGGCATGGGTGTTGCTTAACGTGCTTAGTTGCAGGGAAGTTGCGCGTGGCGCGCTCGGGTGAGGCGTGTGGGGGCTCCTGTGCGAGCATAGGTGCATGAGCTCGCGTGCGAGGTTGGTGCGCGAGCATGAGTAGCACTTGGGCTTGTTTGCTCGCGGATGCATGCGATTTTTACAATTTCTCGTTTTCCCATTCGATCTTCCTTGGTGTAAGACTCCTTCAACTCCGCTGCCATGGCTAAAAGAGGGAGACTAACATTCTAATTGGTTGCTTGTTCCAATTTGGCTACTTTGGCTTTGGCGGTCGCAACTTCTCAGCCATGCTAGCATGAATTCCCTTCAAGGCCTCCTGGGATTCTTCATGTCACGTTTCGTCCTCTCCATGAGGCTGCAAACTTCAAGCTTCACCTTATAAAGCATGTTTCCTAGCTTATTGCCCAATGAAGATATGTGGTGCTGAACCTGCGGTTCAACACTGAGAACCACCTTCTCTAGTAATCCTATGATCTCCTTCAGCTTTTGTAGCTTCTTTAAAGTCCTCAGGGGCCCTTTTGTTAAAGATCTCTAGCTTTGTATTAGTTCTTCCAACAATGCTCAGGCTTCTTTAGGATGTATCCAGTGTTCTTTTAGCCAGAGCCTTTTGCTCCACTGCCCTCAAGATAGCCTCATCTCTATAAGAGAAGTCCTCAAGCTTCCTATCGCCTTTGTGGCTGGCAGGACAATTAGCACCTTAAACTTCTCTTCACAATCTTGCCTCCACAAAATGGATGCCATGGCCATCTTCGATAGCTCTAGTTTGACCATGACTTGCTTCAAAAGAATTACTTTGTCAATGGTCATGCTTGCCATTGTTATCAGGACCATTACTTATGATTGTCCTTAAGTCACAGGAAAAGGGTTTGGGTCTATGTCAATGGTTTCTATCACGACCCCTAGAGTGACAGATGTGATAGTGATCTCGAGACTTCTTGTGCCAGTTCCCCCTTCAAATAGGATTGCTTCATCCATTTTTATTGAGAGATTTGTTAGTGATTGTAGCATATTTCCATAAAAAAAAACTCAGAAAGAAGCCTCTAACTGTTTTGTTGTTTGGGGCAGAGTTGGCTGCTTCGCTAGTGTGCTTACAAGGTCCTTCTTTTTAGCAATACAATGCTTACCTAGGGCCTCCACTCTAGCTTTAAGAGCCTCGACCCTTTCTTTAGCAATATTTCCCTTTTTCCTTCAAAGGGTTGTTTGATCCACTGGCATTTGTCACAGCCTTCTGGCAAATCGCCTGCTTCACCCACATAAAGATGCTGGCAAACTTCTATCATCAGCATGTCATTTGCTTCTCTCTCTAGTGAAAACCCTAGTTGGTCCTCTTCTTCAAGCACAATTGAAGGTGTGTAGAATGCGAAGGGTTTCTCTCAATCCTTGGCGACAGCTTTCTAAAGAACGTGTTGTTTCCAAGTGTCAGTTGGTTGTCGGTTCTCAACTGATTGGGGCATGACTTCTCCTTCATATGAGGAAATTTAGAATTGAACAGCTTGTTGCCGAGAGTTTGTGACTTGGATCTTTAAGGATCATTGGCCTAGTAGTGAGGCTAAATGATATTCATAGTTGCTAAGCATAAAAACATTTCGTGGCCTCTAAATGATTTCCTCTGCAAAACCCACGACAATAAATAACAATCCATGCTTCACGGAGGTTACTATAAGTTGAAAGCAAGAACACTTAGATTATTTTTCCTCCAGGACACTCTCATCGTCTATACGTTGGAAGGGAAGGTGGTTAAGCTGCCCTTCGGATGGAAAGAGATCGCAATGCCCACAAGGTGTCACATGGCGTAATAGGAAATTCTCTCCTAAATAATGGGCAAGGAAAGTGATGAGAGAGACTAAGCAATGCCTAGTAAGGGTTCAGTAGCATTAGCAATCATTAAGGGGAGTTAAAACAAACTATCAATGGTGAATCTAACTATCGTGGAGAGAGATGGCGTTTTTTTGCAGTACCTTCCACTTCCTACCTCTAAGGGACAAGAAGTGGCCACCGTTGTGGCCTTGAGGAAAGCAAACGCTAAGGGGAAAAGTCCTTATTGTTCTTGAAATAAAGAAGCTACAGGTCCAAAAAGAAGTGGCCACACATGAGTAAGTACTAACCAGGAACTCCATGGAGTTCGTAGGGAAGAGACATATGGAGCTTGTAGGATAAAGACACGATAGAACACTCGAGATCTCTCAAAAGAAACAAGTTAGATAAGGGGGAGCCAGTTGGTCTGTAAGAGGGCAACCAGTTGCATTGGGTGGAGTTGGGGGCCAATGCAAAAAAGGTATTGTAGCCCCGAAAAGGGATGCTTCAATTGATTGGGGGAAATCCCCAAGGACTAAAGTCCGATACAACCCTGAGCCATAGCCAGCTTATGCTTCCCTCATCCGTTAGTGAACAATTTGGAAGCAAAAAAAGGCCATAATGGAGGTGAAGTGTTTCAAAATCGAAAGGAAACTATACCTCCATTAGTAGATGATGGAGGACAGCCTCCGACTCTAACCAGATCCTGGCTTTTCCACTGGTGAGACATACTTGGTGAAGGGTCTCGCAGATAGATTGATCTAGAATTCGAGGTTTAAATTTACCATGACTCTCGCCAATGACACGCTTGAAGTGAATACTTTATCCCAGATAGATTTTTTTTTTTTTTTTTTCAATTGGTAGCCGACGACTATAACTATAGGTTTTAATAGGCCAGTCATTGATAGGTGAGAATGGCAACTTTTGGGAGGTAAAGGTTATGTGCAATAGATCTCTCAAGAGTGAAGAGTAATAAACTCGAAGTCTTCTAAGCAAGATCAAATTTCCTTTGACTTGGAGAAGAGGGGATTTAGGGTGAGGTCCTTGCCTTGAGAACTGCTTTCAAAACTCAAGGGCATATGCTAAGGAAGGAATCCCTAAAGACAAAGGAATTGGAAAGTAGGCTCACCCTCCTAGGAGAAAGTTATAATAGGAGGTCAAAGGAGGTGAACAATAGGCTCACCCTCTTGGTTGCTTTCATCTAAGAGGAAGACAACACATAGCATCCGGTGTTCTATGTGTGCCATGTTCTGGCCAAACTTGAAATAAGATACCCTCTTCTGGATTAGTTTGCGTGGGTGCTCATTACCATTTTCAGAAAGTCCAGGCTATATTTTTGAGCATACACTGTCAACATAGTAACAAGTCAACCTCTGTGCTTCACAGCTTGGAGGTTTCGGTTAGAATTGTATAGTGGTGGGAAATTTGACATCAAAGCCACTGCACGTAGCGATCAAAGCCTAGTTATTGGCCGATTTTATTGTGAAGCTGTATATGACAGAACCATCCCCTATAGGGTTTAAACATGTTACGTGGACCCCCTCCACGTAGACGGCGCCTCCGGAGCTACATCTCAGAGGACTAGAATACTTCTAGGCATCCCTTCGGTGTGAAATTCCATCACTTTATTCGATTCAACATCAAGGTTGCCAACAATCATGCTGAAGTTCTCTTTGTGGGTTTCGTATTCGCCAAGAACATGGGTGGAGAGTATCTCCAGGTCTGTAGTGATTTGTTGTTAAGGCATCTTTGAGCCTAGGGAAGATAGTAAAGAAATACCAATGAAAAGTCAAAGGGGCCATCTCCCACTTCAAAGAATTCAGCATGACTCACGTGCATATGAAAAGAATAAATTGGCCGACCACTTAACCATGCAGTAAAGCCTGATCTTCCACTAGCAATCAAGCCTGATCTTCCACTAGCAATCAGTACTGGAGCATCCCAGCTATAACACTTCAGAGGTAACCGACACAGAGAATGCGCATGTTGGATGCATGAAATCTTCTCCTACCTTAAGGACAACATTCAACCATCTAACCCAAAGGAAGCAAGAAACCTCTAATTCAATTGCGCTAAGTATCTGTTCATTAATGGGGAATTATAGTGGTGCTCATATTCACGATCGTAAACTAAATGCCTCTGTCCAAACACAGCTGCTGACATCCTGAAGGAGATTCGTATCTGGGAATGCGAAACTTACACTCGTGGATGTAGCCTCATTGCCCACACCCTCCATAAGGTGCTTCTAGCTGGACATTGAGAATGATGCCAAGGCCTTTGTGCATAAGTGCCCCCATTATCAGCAATATGCCGACTTCTTCAATCAGTTGGTAGGGCACCTATGCTGATTCTTCGACGTGTGAGGCCCATGTCGCAAGCCGCATGACGATGTCATTGGGTATTGCTTGCAAGCACTTCTTTACCAAATGGTTCGAAGCAATACCCTTAGCCCAGGTCACCTCTCACCGAGTAGAGAAGTACCTCTTATCGTTGGGTATTGTTTGCCACTATGGAGTCCTAATGACCATCATCGCTAACAAGAGCACGCCATTCATCAGCAGCCACATCAAGGACTTTTCGAACAAATATGGCATTCGACTCTATTTCACTTTAGTATGGCACCTGTAGACTAATGGACTAGCCGAGGCAACTAACAAGAACTTGATGAGCATACTCAAGAAATGGTTGAACGGAACGAAAGCATTGGCCTAACATCCTTAGGAGGATCTGTGGGCTTACAACACGGCTCCATCTAAAGTTTCCTAGAAATCTCTGTTCTTGTTGACATCGGCATAGACAGTAATTCTAGTAGAACTGGAATACTATTCCTCCCCTGATGGAAGATGTCATTGCATACAGCTCATGCAACTTCAAAGAATGGGCATGATTTAATAACTCAACCCTTTTTACTAGTACTTTAATCAGCTTACGATATGTATCTAAATTATTTAAGCTGGCTCTTTTGAGTTTGTCCTTAATTTAAGCTACTCCTTCTTATGGATGAGCTTATTTTTTATCCTATTTCTTCGTATATACTTATCCACTTGAGCTTTATCACTTTTGTTACATTTATTTTATTCATATGAATTTGCTTTGTGGCTAGCACTTAGCACCATATAGTATTGTCGGTCTTACTATTATACTATAAAATTACCTTTAAGTTTGAGTGTGATTTTTCTATCACACAAAATATCAAATGTATTCTTTTATTTAATCCATCTTACTTACATTCTTCTAATAACATTATTATCTATTTCATCATCATTTTGAGAAATGTTTTATTACAAAAGATCTTAGCTGACCTAAGTATTTTCTAGTATAAAAATTACAAACAAATAACGTGTCCTTTTATCACAAAGTATGCTATTGACCTTCTAAAAAAAGCTGGACTTGTTGAATGCAAACTAGTTGAAACTCTCATGGATGGAGAACTTGTGAAGGATGTCTCTTTTTATAAACACCTTGTTGATAAACTGATGCATTTAATTGTTATTTGATCTGATATTGGCTTTGCTATTATCATTGTTAATTAGTTCAAGCAATGTCCCAGGCAAATGCATTTAAAAGTAGTATTCAAAATCCTCGAGCATATCATGAAAAATCCTAGAATGGATTATGGTATAAAAGTCTTGGAGATTTGAAAGTTGAGGCTTATTCTAATGCCAACTATACCAGATCAGTTGATGATAGAAAGTCAAACATCGGGATATTACATCTTTTGCGTTACGAAATTTTATTACTTGGAAAAGTACGAAACAAAATATTGTGGCAAGATCAAGTGCAAAGTTTGAATATAGGGCTACGGTTTATTCAACTTGTGAGATAATATAGATAAAGGCCATCATGGAAGAATTTGGTTTTTCAATTGAACCAACAATCCTGTTTTCCATGAGAAGATGAAACATATTTAAATGGACTGTCATTTTATTAAAAATGCAATTATGTCAAAGAAAATAATCACCTCTCATATCAGTACAGAATACCGGCTCGCAGATCTTTTTTACGAAGGCATTTGGACCTTATCGTTTCTCTTTCTTATGCAACAAGTTGAATCTATTAGAAATATGTGCTCTAGCTTGAGGGGAAAGTGTTAAGAACTGTTAATAGCATTCCTCACCCACACCAATCTCCTAGATGGACGTACCTAATATCCATATTTTTCAAATATATTGCCAAACATTTTTCTGAAAATATATGTGACTATTCATTTTAAAGTTAAATTATCGCCGCCCACTGAATAATTGCTTGATTTTCGTTGTTCTAAATTTTTTTTCTCACTAATGCACTAGTGCAGAAAAGGTTCCAAAGTTCCCTCGAATGCATGTTTGGGATCCTTACAAGCTTCTTGGTGTAAGTCGGGATGCTTCAGAAGAAGAAATCAGAGGTGCACGTAATTTTCTTCTGGAACAACATGCTGGGCATGAGAGAAGTGTGGAGTCAATAGAAGCTGCTTACGAAAAGATACTAATGGCAAGTTTCAGGGAACGCAAGAAATCAAAAATTAATCTTAAAAGCCGGCTGAGGAAGCAAGTGAAGGAGTCACCTCCATGGGTTCAAAGATTGTTTAGTCATGTGGAAGTTCCTCCTGCTGACACCTTGCTTAGAAGACTCTTCTTATTTGCTTTCATGGGTGGCTGGAGTATAATGAATTCTGCTGAGACTGGGCCTGCTTTTCAAGTACGCTTTCTAGCTTTGGCTTTCCAGCTTTGTTCATGTCACATGTGAAGAACAAAAATAGTAGAATAAAACTTGACATAATTTTAATGGTTATAACATAAACCTTTCAATTTTGAATTTATGAGATACATGGCGATTCAAGTTTATTTTAAGCTCAGATGTATATTCAATGAGAAGCGGTTTCCTATATACAATTTTTGTGTTGCATGTCCCACATATCAATCTCCATAAATCTATGGATATACAGCAGGTTTCTTTTGTTGAGTCAGAGTCAATCGTATCTTTGATAAGTTAGATTTCTACTTGCACTCCCGTGATACTTTAAAATATCTATGTTCTGTAATAGTTTCAGTTAACTCTAGTAAAGATGTGCGCGAGCTGGTTGGCTTAACTTATTTTTCAATCTAGCTTCCTTGAGGAAGAGTCTAGCATAGTAACCTTTCCTTTCATTTCTACATTGACAAAAGATGAGCATGAAAAAAACTTTTGAGGCTTGTATGACCTATAGGTTTCTGACCGTGAAGGGTTTTTTCAAATCAGTTAATGTCGGTCGTAGCAAAAGTTTTTTGTATAAATCTCAGGAGTATATTACTATATTAGATTTTAAGATGATCCTTGGGGACTTTGTTAATAAAGTCATCATTTATTATTCAGGGGAGTAGAAGTGTACACCTCATACCGCCATTAAAGGCTTGTTTAATTTGAATGTTTTCTATAATCCAACACAAATTTTAACTGTAAAAATCAACTTTGTTTCACATCAAGCACAAATATAAATATTAGAATTAACTTTATTTCACATTTTACACACTTCTCAATATTAAATTAAATTTCTTTCCCATTAAACCTATAAAATAAAATATTTTTCTCTTATTCAAAATTCAACCCTCGAATCAAACGAGGCCTAAGAGTCGTCCAGGACCAAGCAAATGAAACGATTAAGAAAGAATGCATCATTTCAAATACGCCTTGTGTTTCATTGACTCCTAGTTAGTTTATCGATCTTAATGTTTCTGCTTTTAATAATTTTTTGTTGTTGGCATCAGTTGTATTGGGCAGGTTAAAAAGGACCATTTATTGTGTGATGGTTTTATTCTCCAAATTGTCATACTGACTTAAATCGACACAAACACACCATCTTACGACCTCAAGGTATTCTTGCTTGCTGTAGGTCGCTCTATCACTCGGATCCTGCATCTATTTCCTCAATGACAAGATGAATAATGTTCCAAGAGCTGCAATAACCGGGTAAGGCACAATTTGAAAAGCAAAACCAAATGAGGCTAGGGGTGTTAAAAATATCCGAAACTCGAAACTCACCGGAACTCGATCGATTTTTGAATCGCCTCGAAATCGGTTCGAAAATTTTGAATCGAATCATGAGCTTTGGCTCGAAATTATATGTACAGCATAAATAATATTGATATATAATATAAATATATATATATAAATAAAATGCTAATATATAATTTAGTTAGTGGTTTAGTGATAGAGTGGAGGAAATTTAAGGTTTATTTTTCCTCAAGGTCTAGGGATCAAATCCTCTTGAATACATA
>JAEMOT010001567.1:354602-396683 GCA_019297695.1 Apostasia ramifera | reverse complement strand
GCGCGGGGCGGCGCAGTGACGGCGCGGCTGCCGGATCTGGTGGAGATATGGAGGGTAAGGGTATAATGGTAATTTTAATATTTTTAATAATAAAAAAATAAAAAAAAGACCCAAATGATGATTTTTGAAAAACGAGGGATCCCGATGTTATAATTTAAAAAACGTGGACCTATGTGACAGTAACCCTTAAATTCAGGGAACTGGGTGTAATTTGCCCTAATTAATTTTATTTTACATATTATAACTTTTAATAAAAAAAATTTTCATCTAATTTTAATTAGCTTAATTAAAATTAATTTTACAAACAAACATTTATATAAAACCCTCTCGATCTACTGGGATTAGTTGTATAAAATAAAATTAATAAAGTTTTTTGTAAATTAAAAATATTTATAAAATAATTTTTTGGCTCAAAAGTAGGATGAACCCTTTTATTTTTCCCCGTGAGATCATCGGCCCTCGCAGACTTTCCTCCACTCTAGGGCACCTGCGCTCCATCGTTGGCGTCGACAGTCTCCTCTCTTTGTTACCGTCGGCGGCCACCTTTCGTCCCGAGAGATCGAGCGATGGCGCTCGTCTCGCCTTCCTCTGCCGAAACCCTAGAATCCAAGCCGGAGAAGTCCGATGCTGCGTCGCAGGACGCTCGTTCCCTCGGCGCTCGCGCTCTCGAATCATCCTCCGCGCCCTCCGTCACTTCTCCCTTACGCAAACCAAATTCCCTTAATCCTGACTCCGACTCTCATACCAATCCCATCCCCGTTCCCAATCCGTTGCCTGCCGTCCTTACGCATCCCGCTCCGCCGGCCGCACCTTCTTTCAACCTTTCCTTTCGCCCGCTTGGCGCTCCTTCGATTCTGCAGTACTCGACGATGCTCAATCCCGGCCATCAAAACCCTGGATACCAAAACTCCAGCGTCCAGCCTCCGGGTGTCTCCACTCCTGCTGTATCTGTCACTCCGATGATATCTGGCACCATGTACCCTTTGCCTGGCCAGGCTCCTTTACCATACGGCCAAGCCTCGAATGGTTACCTGTCGGTGCCCGCCCCAGCTACGCAGGCAGCTCTTCCACCGGGTGGGTGCTGTTTGGTTGCTTCTTAAACTCTGGATTGCTTGATTTTTTTTTAAAGATTATTGTGCTAGTTACTGTCAGGTGTTTTCCTTATGGAGTACCCACAATTTCTTTTGTTGTAATGTAATTGGGTCTCGTAGAGTGAGTGAATTGAGGGTGGCCGCATTAAATGTCTTGGATTTGAATGCTTTGGACAGATGAACTACATTTGGTTTAGTAATCGTCGGGCAGGAAGTATTACACGTGAAGAAAGTATCGTGTTTTACGGCAAATATCTGAAACTTCTTATAAATTGTAATTTCAGTTTTGTTTCACTCTTATTTTGGTTGCCTAAGTTGTGTGGTATGATGCATTAGTAGCAAGATGCTGTCTTTTGTGCTTAATCTGCTGTTTTCTGTATTTGATCTGTGATGAATCATCATCCTTTTTATGAGTGTATTAGCATTTTTTAGATGAAAGTGTATCTTCTTCCATGTT
This sequence comes from Apostasia ramifera, assembly GCA_019297695.1. Lineage (NCBI taxonomy): Eukaryota > Viridiplantae > Streptophyta > Magnoliopsida > Asparagales > Orchidaceae > Apostasia > Apostasia ramifera. The sequence continues at coordinate 395,135 of JAEMOT010001567.1, read as the reverse complement.
CCTTATGGATAATTTCATCGACAGTGGACCATGTTTAGCATGTAAGGGCCTGATGCAATAACTGGTTGAGGTACACTGATTTCTTTTGATTACATTCTGCATCCAAGTATTTATCTTGTAGTTTTTTACCTTTCAATAATAATACTTTATTTGATAACGGATTTCTCGAAGTAATGAGACATCTAGTGTTGTTACCATTTAAAGAGTCTGTTCCCATGGTGTGAGCTCTGCTAGTCTCACAATGATCATTGTCATGCTTAGTTCTCGGGATACCTTCAGAAGACTGTGTGGAACAAATTAGAAAGGTAAGCCTGGCTTTCTGTGTCTACTTTATGAAAATTTTCTATTTTGTCAATTGTCCCTTCAGGTTGTCTGTTCAGCTGGCGATACTTGCCATGCGTGTGCTGCACGTCTCTTGTATGATTTTCATTTGTGGTAATACCGTTAGATCATTTTCTATTCTTGTTTGCTTCTTATTCATCTGTGTTCATTATAAGTATGTGAAGTGCATATTGTTTAATTTTAATCTTTAAGTTGATAGATCCATTCTTACATTTTTGTGTAGTTATTTTATGTCATTCTGCAGGTGTTCTGCGTTATCCGGGCCCATATCCAGCCATGGTTCGGCCTGGTTATCAGCTGCAACCTGTACCACCTGCTGGCGTAATTCCCCATATTCCTAGGCTTCCAATACCTGGTGTAAGGCCTATTTCTCCAATGGTCACCCCTATTGTGCGGCCTGCTGTTCCCATACTTCCTCCAGCAGAAAAGCCACAGACCACAGTGTATGTGGGAAAGATTGCTCAAACAGTCGATAATGACTTTCTGCTAGCTCTTCTTCGGGTTGGTTTGAGCATTTTTTTCTGATTATCTTCGTGATACCTGTAGCCATAGTGTATTTCCCTCCCTCTTTTATATCAGCTAACTTTGGTTTATATTTTTTATTTGTCAATCCAAAGATTTGTGGGCCAGTGAAGAGTTGGAAACGGCCTCAAGATCCTTCAGATGGAAAGCTCAAGGAATTTGGTTTCTGTGAATTTGAGGCTGCTGAAGGTGTTTTACGTGCACTCCGCCTTCTTAGTAAATTGAATATTGATGGGCAGGAATTAATGGTATGCTTTATCACTTTGATATATTTTTGAACAAACTTTGGTAATGACATGAAAAATATAATTATATAAGTGACTTGCAAATTTGTTTAGATTGTAGGAAAAATTGTTCAAGAAAATTTACCTTGTTGGGGGTATTACGGTGAAGAATTCTTGAATGTTGTCGGGCAAGTTTGTTCTGTATTCTTTTGCTCTTGATTTTCTCATTTGAACTTAGTTCTTAAAAATTGGCATCTCAAAGGTTTGCCTTTGATACAGTTGGAAAGCACTGTGGTTGGTGTTGGCATGAGTTATCTTATTGTTGTGATTATGTATCTAGTAAAACCTTTAATGACATAGACATGAGACATGTTGACTATATTCAGACTTTAATCTCTTTTTAAAATTGTTTTATTTAATATTTTGTGTTGTATGAAATTTTTGGCACAAAGTTCTTGTTTGGAGCTTCTTTTTTTGGTCCATGGTTTTTTATTTTGTAAAATGCTTTATACTGGGTTAGAATGCGATTTTCATTCTTTTTGTTGTTCTTTATTGATTCTTGCCCTTCTGATGTCAAATCGGTTTATGCTCATGTAATTGTTACTTCCACATTTACTTATATACTTAAGCAGCATCACATCGTTGTATCTGCTGATTTTGTAAGAAATATTCACATTGAGTTAATATTTCTGCGCTTGCTAAAAATATGCTGTATAAGCTCGGTAAAGGACAAGTTCAGTGCACAACTCTACAATTAATTTGTCTTCTCTGACTTGTTTTTATCCTTCCCTTCTCCGAAAGAGTTACAGAAGTTGTTTACTTCCTTGAAATACTTCAAACTGCTGAAAGAGTTTTGGAGCTCATTTTTTTGATGTACTTTGTCGACCTTTTACTTGCTTCCATCTTTCTACTTTAGCTTCATATGAGTGCTTTGGGAATATGTTTTGGAATGTTGCTATTTGTTGGTCGTAAGTGACTATAACTGGGTTGGTTTTTTTCTTTGTATCTGTATTTGTTAGAGATTTTTCATAAGAGACTAGAAAGGAGTCTCTGTCCTTCAGGTGGAGGTCTTGTGACTGTTGAAAGTTGACCTGTTAAATGTAACTAGTTTATTTTTCTGTTATTTGATAATCTACATGCAACATTGTAACTGAAAAGGAGGATAACGCCTGATATTTTTTCTGATAGTCTTCAATAAAAAGGTTTTTTTTGATATTTTCTTTACTTTATGAGGCATTTTATCTCCATCATGTTCTAACTGAAATTGAATCTCAACATAGTTCGCTGAAGCTTTTCCTTGTGTTTTCTGCCAGTGGATGTCATATTTTTTTTGCAATATCTAGGATGTACATTTGCCTCTTGTCAGATGTGTTGATGATGTTCTAAAAATCTTGTTCCCTCCTTTTTGAGACAGCAATCCTATCGCCCGTGTCTTTCCAAAAGGGAGGTTGGGATTCAAATTTAGCTAAGAAAATAATGTGTTTTAGTATTTCATGCATATGCTCAATCATAACTTAATTGCTCCAATAACTTGATAGCAAAGATAAATTAATTGTTTTATGATTTTGGCTCTGTTTCGCATGAGGACCAAAATCAGGACTAAAATGGTAGTAGTTTAAAAAACAATAATAATAATAATAATAATAATAATAATAATAAATTTTTATTATATTCTATGTAAACTCTAGTATAAAAAGCATTGAGATTAGTATAGGATGTGAAATAAAATTAATTTTATTAAAAATAATTGAGTATGTGAAATTAAATATTTTTTTTATATTGAAATTTGCATAGAATGTAATAAAAATTTATTTGTTATTATTATTGTCTTTTAAATTAGTATCATTTTCGTCCTGATTTTGGTTCTCGCACCAAATAGACTCTTATGTGTTTTGAGTATTTCATGCATGTGCTCTATGATAAACTGTTTTGAGTTTTTCAAATTTAGCCAAAAAAATTATTGTATATCTTGCATCCTGTTTACTTGCTTTCATTTTATTCGCATCACTGTTTATATTTTTTATGAGATGCATTAAAGCTTTGGTACTAAGTTATTTTTTGAGGAACTGAGGCGTAATGTTTCTCTGTCTTTGTAAGCTTGATGTGTTTATTTTATAATTGCATTGTTGGTCTAATTTTACCACTCACAGTTAAATATTAATCAAGCAACCAAGGAATACCTTGTGCGTTATGTGGAAAAGAAAACTGAAAGGGAAAAAGAGAGGCAAAAAGAGGCTGGAGTTGCTGTTATTGAAGGAAATGAAGGTGCACCTTCTGAAAAGCATGCGCTTCCAAAGCTAGGTACTGAAGAAGCACAAAATGATGAGGGTGTTACTGGTGAGAAAGGGAAAGAAGACATGCAAAAATTTGGTATAGTTACAGATGAAGATCGTGAGGTTGATAAGAATGCTTTAGAGAGGATTACAAACATGGTGGAGGAGAGATTGAAGACCAACCCCTTGCCCCCTCCCCCACCCATACCAGCTACTGCCAAGGGTTCTGCTAGGTCAAATTCTGAGGTTCCTTCTAAATCCAAGGATGGTGATTCAGATGTTGAAGTCATGAAGAGTGGTAAGCTGAGTTTCATACTTCTTGATAAAATTTTACTGTTTTTGCTTTTATTCTTTACTTATCACTATTCTGGTAGATGCTGTAGAAGATAAGAATGATGAGGAAACCACAAGTGAAAACAAGCTTGCTGAACCGGAGAGACCTGAATTAAGCTCACCAGATAAGAGAAGGCATGATAGGAGGATTAGAGAGAAAGATAGAGAACGGGACTTGAAACGGGAGAAGGAGAGGGAACTTGAAAGATTTGAACGTGAACGAGAGCGTGAAAGAGTGAGGAGAGAGAGAGATCGGGAGATGAAAATGCGAGAGGCTGAGCGCCTATACAAGGACCGCATGAAGGATTGGGAAGCTAGGGAGCGGGAGAAAGAATACCAAAGGCAATATGAGAAGGATAGAGAAAAGGAAAGACAACGTGAAAAAAGAAAGGATATTCTTAGGGATGAAGAGGGAAGTGATGATGATGATGATGATTCTAGAAAGAGGAGACGACGGAGCAGCCTGCTTGAGGAAAGGAGAAGGAAGAGACTGAGGGAAAAGGATGAAGACATGACCGATAGATTAAAAGAAGATGATGAGATTGCTGAAGCAGAGAGGAGAGAAATTGAAGAGCAACAGGAAACAGAGGATCTAAAACTTGTGCCATGTGAGGTGACCAAGGGTACTGAAAAAGTTACAATGAATGAAGATGGAATGATTGCTGATGGTGAAGCATCTCTTCATGAACAGGCTCAAAAGGCTATTTCTGATACAGTCAGCAATTCTGGTTGGTTTGGCATTTCTTTTTCATGTTCACTTTTGCTTACTTTTTACATAATTTCTAATCTTATTTCTCAGGTCATGGAATTTATAGAAGCAACAGTAGTGAAATGACCATAGCATCAGCCAATGTGCCTGAAGTGAAGCAGATTGATGGTCCAATTCGGAAGCTAGGATTTGGCCTGGTAGGATCTGGAAAACGAACAACTGTTCCATCTGTTTTCCATCAAGAGGATGATGAAGATATTGATGAGAAAAAGATGAGACCATTGGTCCCTATTGATTACTCTACAGAGGAATTACAGGCTGTCAAAGGAAATATGCCTGCAAGTACAGCAAATATTGTTGCCGCAGCTGAATTCGCCAAGCGCATATCTACAAATCCCAAAGAAGAGAAGATTGAAATTGAAAGAGAAAGAAATGGGCGATCTAATGACCGAGGGAGTCGTAGAGAACGTGACAGGAATGATTATGAAGGTGCCCATTCTAAGAATGAAAATAAGGAAAGGTCGCATGAGAAAATTTCTGTACGAGAGGACAAATTGAAAACAGAAAATAAAAAGCTTTTAGATGCAAAGCAGCTGATTGACATGATTCCAAAGACCAAAGAAGAGCTATTTGCATATGAAATTAACTGGGCTATTTATGACAAGGTCGAAATATTATGCTTTAAAAGTTCTTGCAACTGTGTTATGTCATCTATTTATGATTTTTTGTTTTATAAATCTTGTTGTCAACTATTTATGTTTAATTGCTAAATGTTAATGTAAGTATTATCATATGACTACCAAGCTACCTTTTTTCTTTTCGTCCTTATTTCTATGACAAGGGTTACATCTCTCTACCTTAATGTAAATTTGTTGCTATGTCTTTCATGTGGAAGCCATCCAAGTCTATTTCTATATTTCTGTCATTTTATGCTGCTTCACTATTGTTCTTAATTTAGTCGTGAATTGCTGTTTCTTTTGTAGGCTTACTATATATTATGATACTCTTTCATGTGGCTACTGGCAATTAATCAAAAATTTGTTGATGACCTTTCTGTTTATAAGTGGCAAGTGTATATGGAGTGTTGTCATGAATTGCTGTTTATTATTTATGTGGTGGTGCGGACTTTTAGCCATGTTTTAGGCCCTTTAATTTGCTTCAGCATGCTGCCCTACACGATATTGCCCTTCCACCAGTAACAGTTTGTAATAGTCTTTTTTTTGGTAGCATCCAAGGAAAGAAACAAAAACTTTTCTTTGCAAATATATATTGGATGCATATTTCATTTCAAAATACGCAATATTAACAAATTTTCTGGGATAAATGTGATGTGGAAAAGTTATTTTGTTGCATAATACACTCTTGCTAGCTATACATACGATGCCCTACGTCAGATTAGGCTTTTTGTACCTCTGTACCGGTATACAAAACTGAATGTGGAATTGTTCTCATTTCTCTGCATTTATATTTTACAGCATTCCTTGCACGAGAGAATGAGGCCATGGATTTCAAAGAAGATAACTGAGTTTCTTGGAGAGGAGGAAGCAACTTTGGTTGATTATATTGTTTCAAGTACAAAAGAACATGTTAGAGCTTCAAAAATGCTGGAGTTGCTTCAATCCATCTTGGATGATGAGGCAGAGATGTTTGTTTTGAAAATGTGGAGAATGCTGATTTTTGAGATCAAGAAAGTTGAGACAGGCCTTTCTGTTAAATCAAAGGCCTGAATTTCAGGTTGTATTCCTTCTGATTTCTGATCAGTTTCATAAGGTTTTATTATGATTTACTGTTACTCTAACATTAAAGAAGTGCGGAAAGTTCAAAATTCTCAATGCAGTGCTTTCTGTTTGCTTGGTTTGTTATTGCATGACAATCTGCTCTTTTTATTCTGAAGTCATATTCTTCTCTCTGGTAGGAGATTATACCCTCTTTATTTGGCATATTTCTTCCGTTCTTAAGTTCACTATTGAACGTATTGTTTGAAATGATTGTGGCTTTTGAACTACTATGTATCCCATGGCCCATGGTGAAAAATAGCTATTGTGTCTAAGTTGGTATTAGTCGTGTTACATTTGATTTTAGTTGTGTTTTCTATTTGTGGTCATCTGCTTATCGTTTCTTGACTTTTCATCGTACCATTTACAACTGCATGCACCTTTTATAGATGCTGGTTCGCTTCATGGCTTTTTGCAAGCATGTATATTGCCTTCAGCTCAAACTATAATTTTCATATTTGAAGGGTCAATTCTATTCTAATCATGCTTAGGACCATATAATGGGATCTCTTAAATCATTGTTTTGGTGCTGTTTTGAAGTCTCCCACCCAGTATATTTTATATTTTTGTATGTAACAAATGCATCATATACGTGGTTTGCAATTTACATGTTATGATTGCTCTTTACATGTGACAAAGTTAAATCTAACACCTGAATAAACATTTTAGGCTATGTGGGTGTATCAATGTCGGTTTGCCGTCTGCTTGGGTTCCATTCAATTTCAAGAAATTTTCAGCTTAGATTTACCAGTCCAAATGTAATGCAATCAGGTTCTATCAACTTATTACTTTTTTTTAATTTCAGTGTATTATAAATGCAGTAGAAAGTACAAAGTGAATTAATAAGTTCTACATGATAGATGAGTTCTGTTTTGACCATGTGGCACTTCTAGATTTTTCAGCAAATCAAGAAAGCGGGGTCATCATTTATCACTTGTATTTATTTTAATTGAGATTAATTCATGATCCCTTGAACTTGATTCAGAAATTTGCTAGTTATGATTTTTTTCCCGAACTTGAAGGTTGGTCTCAACCCTGAAATTTTGAATCGGGTTTAAATTTGATTGTCAGATTGGATTCAGCGTTAGATTAATTGTATTGCTATTAATCACCTATTTGAATTGACCAAGTCAATGGGGTTTAATGTAGGTTACTAGTTATTTGTGCATATATATATATATATTATGGAGTGCTTATTTGTATATTTATTTATATATTCATTAGATTTTGTTTTAGTTTTATGATGACTATTTAAAGTTGTGACATATAGAACTTTCCTATTTATTGGGATTGAAATATGCAAATATTGATTGCTTTGATGAGTAAGAGAATTGTTCTTTTTAACTTAAGGACTTGAGTTGATTTTGAATGCATGAAGGAAGGGCTTAGGGTCCAGGGTGTAAATCTGTATATCATGAAAGTCAAAACTTCCCTTAATGCTCAATTGGATCTCCTATTTCATTAGCTTGTTTGATTACTTGACTGGGTGAACTGTAAATCCTAATCAAGTGAAAACTGATGCTGGAGTTGTTTTGCGAGAATCATAAATTTTCTTGTTCCCTTTTCCATTATTTCGAATTATCTAGATGTTTTAATTTAATAGTTAAAGTTTTAGTTTATTTTCGATTTGATTTGAATTCAGCACTTTTACGCTCTTGTATTTTGGTGAATATAATTTGGATTAACATTGCTATCATTTGTAATAATTTTTTTTTTTAATCTCAGATTTGCTTTTGTTTTACATCAGCTTTGGCATCAGACCATAGTTGCATATATGCATTTTTCTTTCTATTTGTCATTTTGCATTACATCTAGGTTCAAAGGGATTTATTTCTATTATACATTTTGTATATCATATATTTTATTTGACTAGTTCTCGTCTATCATCGAGCATAGATTTTGAAGTAAGAACGATGTCGACCATTCTGACTTGCAATTTGTTTGATGAGGTTATCCATTATCCATCTAAAGAAGAGACAATGCAACGGCCCTGTTTGTTTTGAAGTTATAAATTAATTTAGTTTAATTTTAACTTGGCATATCACATCATACATAAAATTTATTATTAAAAATTAACTTTATTTCTCATCCTTCACACATTATTAAAATAATAACTAACTTTATATCACATCCCTCACATATCTCAACATAATAACTAATTTTATTTCACATTATTCACAATTTTCAATAAAAAAATATCTCTACCCAAGTTTAATTTTAACCTTGTTAAATTTAATTTTACAAACAAATAGACCCACTTAATAAGTTGCATTTAATCTGCCTAAACAAGATTTAGAGGCCAACAGAGTTGTTTTCCCTCATGTTGCATTCCAATATTATTGCAATGAAAATCTTTGGCTTTTAGTGAGGGCATTCTGCATTGCATCAAGGTGGAGTTCCTTAGTTTTGATGAGAGGTTACTCATGGGCATGTCTATATTGGACATATGGAATTGACCATTATTTAAGGTGGTATGCCGTGTAGATGATTTGTGTAAGATTTTATTTGCTAAGATGCTCGTTATTCTGGATAGGTTTTATATTAACATCGAGAACCTTTGTTGCCTTCGCAGAAATCCTCCTATTGAATTTTTGGGATGAGTTCAAGACGATTGTGAGCGAAAAATGTGTTCCCGTCGCTTATATTGATTTTCTTCGACATCTATGGCTAGGAATGTTAACGACCTAATTTCGGGTTGATTCAACTTCAGCACAAGCATCGGACCATAGTTTCATTTATGCATTTTTCTTTCTAGTCATTATTTTGCATCACATCTTGGTTTGATGGGATTTATCTCTACCATACATTTTGTACGTCATGTTTTTTATTTTTTCTAGTTCTCTTCTATCGTCGAGCATAGATCTCGAATTAAGAATCATGGCCAATCTGACAGACAATTTGTTTAAGAAGAGACAGTATAAGATTTAGAGGCCAGCAGAGTTGTTTTCTGTCATGTTGCATTCCTACATTATTGCGATAGAGATCTTTGCTTTTTGGTGAGGGGATTCTGCATTGCATCATGCTGGAATTCCTTAGTTTTGATGATAAGTTATCCCTAGGCATTTCTATATTGAACATATGGAATTGATCATTATTTAAAGTGGTATGCCTTGTGAATAATTTGTGTAAGATTTCATTTGTTAAGATGAAGTTCATTATTTACGATTGGTTTTATATTGACATCGAGAACCTTTGTTGCCTTTGCAAAAATTCGCCTATTGAATTTTTGGGATGAGTTTAAGACGATTGTCATTGAAAAATGTCTTCTTGTCGCGTATATTAATTGTCTTTTGCAGCACAAGATGGAATTGAAAGTCTTTTAAGTAATATTAATAAACAACAACAATAACAATAATAATTGAGCCTTAATCCCACTAGATGTGGTCAGCTATATGAATCATTTGTTTTCATTGCGCTCTATCAGTTTAAGTAACTAAGATTACTCGTTATAGTTTTTTGTCATGTCTTCTTTGGTCTCTCTTTTTCTCTTTGTACATGGGCAAAATACAATAATTCAATTTTCCTAACAATCGGCCTACGATTTGTGTCTAAATTATCTAAGTCGACTTTCTCAAAGTTTATCTTTAATTGGTGCAACACCAATTGTCTTTCGGATATACTTATTTTTTAATTGGTGCAACACCAATTGTATTTCGGATATACTCATTTTTTATTTTATTCTTTTGTGTATATCCACACATTCACCTTATCAACCTCATTTCTGTAACATTTATTTTATTTATATGTTTTCTCTTTGCAGTTCAGCATTCAATACTATATATCACTGTTGGTTTTACTACAGTTTTATAAAATTTAATTTTAAAAAAAAATATTAAATTAAAAATCTCCTAAATAATTTTTTAATTTATGAATTAGACCTTCAATAATATTTTATTAACATAAATTTAATTCAAAACATAATTTGATAATATTCATCAAAATCTTTGTGCAAAGTTGGGGGAAAAATCTCATTTAATATTTAAAAATTAAATTGATTGTAATTAACTAAAAAAAGTTAATTTGCATAAAAAAAAACGTATACGTACCAGTTGGATGTAATGTGAATTTTTTAAAGAAAACTTTGGTGTCTAAATTTTATTAGTCATATATAAAATGAAATAGAATTTAATCGAGTTGGATTAAATTTTACTGAAATTTAGAAGTAAAAGCCCTATTCTTTACATTTTCTAAGGAAAAAAAATATACTATGATAATAAAAAAAAAAAGTAAAAAGAACTTCCACATCTATGCAAATAGCATGTAAATCTTAAGAAAACTTTGAATTTTATGAGCAGTATATACCGGAAGTTTTTGATCAAAGAAAAAATTATGATGTCAGCAATTTTTATAAAAATGAGGTTCTGTTTGGCACGTGGATTAAAATTATGTTCAAAATAGTATTATTTAAAAATTAATAATAATAATAAATATTTTTTTTAATTATTTTAAATAAATTTTAGTATAAAATATATTATTTTATTTTATATATTTAATAATTTTAAAAAAATATTAATTTTATTTCACAAATATTTTAATATAAAATATGAAATAAAGTAGATATTTTTATTAATATTTATTAGATATATAAAGTAAAATAATAATATTTATATTATTAATTTGTGTAAAATAATTAAAAAAATTTATTTATTATTATTTTTATTTTATTTTAAATTAGTATTATTTTGGTCCTGATTTTTGTCTTTGTGTCAAATAGAACTTAAGTGGGAGAACACAGAAATTTCTTTTAGTATCATATATTTTACTTCAGTTCATTTGGTTGACCTATAAATTTTCTATAGGTTCCTGCACTTTGAAGCAATTTTATTTATTCACGTTTTTAAAATTATTACGATCAGATTTTTATCGTGTTGTGAGTCTTGCAATCAGGTTCCTGTGGAAAATAGTGAATCCATTCTGAGTTGGTTTGAAAGTTTACATCTAAGAAAAATGCTCGATTTTGTAATTATTTTCGATTGCTTTTTTGAACATATCGAAAATAGTGGAATATAGTGCTACATATTATGATATGTAAGATAAATTTATGAGACCTTGCATTTACTGAAATTTCACATGAGCATCCAAATTCATGACACATCACGACTTTGCGCTGATTTCACGTCATGATTTAGAGAATTGACTGCATAGAAAACATATGTGAGAGCTCAGGTCTTATGCAAAATTTTCTACACAAATTTGTAAAGGGGCGTTTGGTTCGTTGTTATCTTGGTGTTATGTTATGTAATCTAGATGTCATGATATTTAGATGTCATTTTTTAACTAATAATTTTATAATCAAATAAAATTTTATTTGTAGATGTTATTAAACTAAATAATTGTCTTTTATAGATAGCATAACATAACATCAAGATAACATTGAAATCAAACACTCCTTAAATATTATAAAGGAAAAGTTTAATTTAATATTATCTTATTATTATATTATATTATTTTAAAAAAATAATTATTTTTTTTAATAATAACTTTAAATAAGTTTTTAGAAATATGGTAATATTTAGATATTGTCTTATTTAAATAACATAATACTAAAATAACATGAAATTAAACCCCCTAAAACTATTTTCTCTCAACTTACAATTTTCTTTTTTCAATTAATTAATTTAGATTACAGCTGATGATTTAAATATACAAGTTTCTTGGAAAATTAAGTATTATTTATTCCTGTGTTAAAATCAAAAATTCATAAAATAAATCATTACTATAAACCTGCACTTATTAAATTGTTATAATTATATATATACACAATTATTTCAAAAAAATACATTATGCACACATTTTCATATTATATTTTAGCAGTTGATTTAAAAGAAGTTTGTTTTATATTACCTTCATATTATATCATATTATTTATTTATCATGATATTTCATAATTTTTTAAATAGATATTTAAAAACATTATTAAATTAAATAATTAGCTTTTTTAGGCGATGTTTGATTCATTGCTATTTTGATATTATACAATATTATTTAGATATCATGAAGTCTATACATTATCTTTTAATTAACAATTATATAATTTTTTAAAATATTATTTAAAAATATTAAATTAAAGAGTTTATTTTTTAATAATAATATAACATAGCATCAAATAATATTAAATTAAATGCTCCTTTAATCTCAAATATTAAAGCTTTGTTGGCGCAAGAATCGAAATTATATTAATTTAAAACTAATAATAATAATAAATAAATTTTTTAATTATTATATATATATATAATTTAAAAATATTATTTTATTTTATATTATTAATATTTTTAATAAAAATATTAATTTTATTTTTTATTTTAAAAATTTGTGTTAGATGTAAAATAAAATTATTAAAATTTATAATAAATTTAAAATACCATTAAAAAAATTGCCCAATAGAGCCAATTGATTCACGCACGCACGCAGAGGTAATTTTGAATTTAACTAATTGAAATACCTAAGTGACCTCACGCACGCAGAGGCAATTTACTCATAATTTATATAATGCCTGTTGCCGGCTGCGCAGCCTGCGCTGTTCGTGCGGCCGGCCTAAGCCCGTCTGTGGCTCGTGGTTTCCACCACCTCCTCGGCGGTCCACCTCAGTTCCCCTTGATAGCCGACTGCCTTGCGCCGATCTTCCGGACTACAGTAATCGGGACACCACAATGGGTTGTCCCCCTCCCGAAAACCCTACACCTCTCTCTAATTGCGACGCTGGGGATGTTGTGCTCGGAGATATCGCAGGCGACATTTGCGCTCTCTCTGTGGAGGTAAACTGTGCGAATCCGAATGAGCCACTGGCGACTGTCATAGAGACTTCCAAGAAACCCACTCCAAGCCCTAGCCCTAGCCCTAGCCCTAGAGAAAGCCCTAGCCCTAACCCTAGCCCTAGAGAAGGACTTACTTCCTACGATTTCCAGCATGCTGCGGCTCCTTACACGATTCCGCCTTGGAGCGAACCCCCGGAGCATCCATTCTCGCTCGAGGTCCTTAAAGAGGGCACCATCATTGAGTATCTCGACTTGTAAGCCATTTCAGATCTAACTGTTTTGTGCTTTTATTTTATAAATATCTTGTTGCGGCCTTGAACTCAAATTGCAGTGGTATCTGAAAGGAGAATTTTTTTTAATTAGTTTTTTTTGGCCGTTCATTCATTAGCAACTCTATTTTTATATTGTTATGGAGCTGAAATATACCGTTTTTCTTTGACGATTTATATTGTTACTTTTTGCTGTTTCCATGTCAGGCACTTTGAAGAAATGTATTTATTTCGAGGAAATAAATTAACCACTGAATGTCTTAATTCTTTAGAAACCCAATAACATTTTCTATATCTTTGAGTACATTTGTTTATTTGGATATTTTTTAGGGGGCGTTTGGTTCAATGTTATCTTGATGTTATGTTATGTTATCTAGAGAAAGTAATTGTTTGGTTTAATGACATTTACAAAAAATCTTCTATTAGATTATAAAATTATTAATCAAAAGATAACATCTAGATGTCATGACATCTACATTACATAACATAACACCAAGATAACATCGAACCAAACGCCCCCTTAGTCCAATGCCAGAGATGGTTTATAAAATTTTTTTTGCCCTAAAATTAGACTGTCCTGGAATGAATTTTCTTTTCTTTTTTCATCTGGAGGAATGTTGTTGGTTGGGCATTAGTATTAAGTGGAACAAGTTTCAGGAAGCATTAAAGCGGGTGGGAAAAACCAATATCTGCAAGATTTTGCCTCTCAGCTAAAACTGGCTATTAACTTTACAAATATGTACGGTCTGATGGTTGTTTTAAACTTTGGATGCTGATCTGCTGGTGTTGTCTTTACCCATTTGCGGGGGCTTGCTTAAAATAACAGATTTGTTCCAAGAAACAGATTCTTTAAACTTGGGCTCAATACAACTTTGTAACCATGGGATCTTGGAACCTTATTAGAGGGAGCAGACGAATTTTTATATTTTGAAAGTTAGAAAAAGTCCATCTTCTGAAACCTGCAGTATGGATAATTATTGCTCATTGTAATTCGATAGCCATCAGAAGATCGTTTATTATGATTGAAGAGAATGCTGATGGCATCTTGAGTAAACTTTCATTGATACCTGCTGGCAAAGCTGTTAAATTTAAGTGATAGTTACATTAAGATTCTTGCTTAAATTGCTTTCTAGAAAATTCAAGTTTTCTTAAATATCCACATCTCTTCTACATCCACTTGGCATTGTTTAGGGTGAAAATGCCCAAAATAGAATAAAAAAGGTGGATTAGAGAGGTTTTAGAGCTAATGGGGGATATAATAAAAAGAAGGGTGAGAGATTCTTCTGAGTTTCCCTGCAAGGCTAATAAGGAGAGGAGAAGGATCCAAGCAAGCTGTTGACTGCCCAAGCGCGGCCCTACTGAGAAGAGCTAGACTGAAGTTGAATAGTGGGTGAACAGTATCAACCAGCCACATAACTAGTAGCAGAGCTTCAGAGGAGAGAGCTCCTTCTCACTATAAATGTGGCTATTTATAGTGAAAAGGTAGTAGGTGGGATTAGGTGGCTCTCATTAATGCTGAAACAGCTAGGCGACGTAGGAGACAGTAAGGTCTGCCCTCATTGCCAAATAGCCCAAGCATTAATGGTGGATGCTCCCCTTTGCCCCTAGCTAGTTGCCGCACAATAGGGGTAAGACTATGATATAATAAGACCTACTGGCTAATAATCTGTTCGGTTATCCTGTTCAACTGATTCCAAGCTATTCAGATATTAGACTTATTCCAAGTGGGCCCTCTGAATTTGTTCGAGAATATAATTCAGGCGGCCTGTTGGAATAATCTGCTTTGTGTCAGGATTGGCTGACATAACAGATTTTTCCTTTAACAGGCATCCTATTTCCAATTTTCAAAAAAGAATTGGCGTCATATTTTTCAATGAGAGGTGAGCTTTGTTTGAAGGATAGTACACCCATGATGGATTCTCCTATTTTTCTTGATATTTTTATTATTTTATTTTGTCCCAACAACTTTATGTAAAATTGCCTGTCTGCTTATTTATTGTATTGAATCAGGTCAGCTAAAGGAGCCTACATGTTTGGTCGCGTTGATCTATGTGATTTTGTGCTTGAACATCCAACAATTTCTCGATTTCATGCAGGCATGTAAAGTTTCGTTCATGCTGTAGTTTATTATCTCAAATGATCCGAGTGTTGTAATTTGACCTTTTTCTTCTTGCTTTGTTAGTTACTTTGTAGTTCATGAAGTTTGATAAGTGCAATGGAAATAAGGGATTCATGTAGCTGAGCCCACTTAGTGGAATAAAAGCTTTGTTGTTGTTGTATTACTTTGTAGTTCATGAAGTTGTTTATGCTTCTTCAAATTTAAAGCACACATTTTCTTTGGAACAATTAGCCTTGGCTTGTTTTTTGATATCAGTGCATATACTTTGCTGTTTAATTTAGATGCGTGGATCTGTCCTACAAACTAAGCCATTTGTTGTCATTTTGGAAAGTTATGGTCAGTACAATTAAAATGCAATTTAAGCACAATGAAGGGTAACTATGTTGGCATAAATAATTTATTTTGGCTAGAGGTAATGGCAGCGTAACACTTGGTTGGCTATGCTTCTAGTTTAGTAGGATCTTAATCCTCAAGAAGTATTATTATGAGAATGTAATCTCAATAGCTGTGTAAAGGGAAGAAGATTGATAATGATCAAATGTGATTCTGCGACAAAACCGGAATAAAATGATGTTGTTTAGAGGAAGAACAAAGGTTGAGGTGCGGTTGGATGTAAATCCAATAGTTTAAGTGTCACAATATGCCCCAGTGCAATGAGGTTGGGATGAACTAATTAAATAATGCATAGTGTTAGGAAGCTGAAAGGTGCTTGGGAAATTATGGGGAGTGAAATCTAGGTAATTAGAGATCCATGTCCAGTGCCCTCTCAAAGGATGTTGAAGGTTCAAATCTGATTGAATTAGATTATTTATTATTTTGTTTTATTTTTTCTTAAGGAGTGGTGTGTGGGGTTGGAATGTGCAAGGTTTGGTGGTGAGGGGTGTTGAGTCTTCATTGGTGTTTTGGCTTTGTAAGAATCTTCTAGGTTGCTAAGAATGAGCACTTCCAAGGAACCAAGTCTTCTTTGTATTTTCGCATATTATCTATAGTTTGTGCTTTGTTTACCCTCATTTTACTCTACTTGTCTCTATGCTATCATTTATATCCCCATGAGATGTTGTAGATGGCTGTGCACAAGACCACTCCCAAAATATTAATAATTGCTTGTTTTTTACTGCAAAATCACTTGATTTTGTATGTTTACACAGTAAACAAATGTGATGTTTTCATGATAATAGTATAGAGAATAATAATATAATTTTCTAAACTATCTTAGAATTTTAATTGGACATGAATAGTTCTTTATCGCATTCAACTTGGTTATGTGTTGAAATTGTGGTTATTGCAATAAAAGGCATCTCAATAGAGTTGAATGATAGTGAACTAAATTGTGTAGAGTATGCCTTTGCTATAAACTTGCTCACTCCCAGTATTTTGAACGAAACTTCACCTTTCTACTTAATACTATTGCAGTTTTGCAGTTTAGAAAGGATGGTGCATATATTTATGATCTTGGTAGCACACATGGTACCTTTCTTAACAAAAGGCAGGTAATAATTTACTCAAATTTACTGCCACTTCTTTTTTATGACAAGTGTTTATTTGACTAGGGCGGAAATTCTTTTTGCTTCTTTAGGAACTAATTTATTCCATTATTATGTAATGCACTTTATGTTCTTCACATACTAATCTCCTATAGTAATTGGGCTACTTTATGCATGAGATTCTACGTGTAAATGTAGACATATTTATGCACAGGTGGAATTGTGTCATAAATTGAGCACCAAACATAGAATTTAGTTTGCTTACTGTTATAAGTTGCCAATTAAAGAAATACATGGGCTCTTAATATCCTTTTCTATTGTGATTTTTTATATGATGGTCATGCTTAAAGTTTAATTTAGCTTTTTTGAAATTTTCATGAAAATTGTGTTTTTTCATGTTAATGCTTCACATCCTCTTTTCTACCCATTTGTCTATTTTAATTTTTTAGGTTAAGAAAAAAGTGTACACTGAAATTCATGTGGGTGATGTGCTTCGATTTGGCCAGTAAGTATTTGAATACTTATCACTCAATTTATGCAAGCTTCTCGGAGTCCCTTTTTATTTGTTATTTGTGAAACTATTATTTTACATGGGTTTCCAGTCAAGTAAATGTCATTGGCCCAAAGGCTTCCCAAGAGTGGGATTGGATTGAGATTGATAAAATTTTACTTTATTCAAAATTAATGTTTAGTATATAAGTATTAGATATAAGAACACCAGAGAGCATTTTGTCTGATATTGAAAATCAACTAGAAGTACTATTAGGCAGATACTAAAATTCAAACATCAGTTAACTCAAAAATCTGTTTGGCAAATTTCAACAACTAGCCAGCAGAGTCAGAATAAATTCTGCAAATCAGACAATCTGTAATATCAAGTATTAATAATGTATTTGGTAGATTTCAACAGTTAGCTAATAGAACAAGTAAGCAGATACAAAGATTGGATAGGCCAACAAAACACATCCAGAACAACTCCACGTTAAATGAGATAGAACTATTTGAGTTTAATTTACTAAATAAGTATAATTTTTGAAAAAAATTATAGATAGGCTTTAGTAAAAATTTAGTTTGAAAAATAAAAATGCACAATTGATGTATAGTGCTTCATCTCCCCGCTTAGTCCACTTTTCACTCTCCTCAAGTTAAAATTTTCACTAAAATTCTACCGTGTTTTATATGAAAACCGAAGCCGAATAAAAACAATACAAGCCATTGCTTGAAGGTATGGAGCTAACCTTAAGATTTTTTACTGGTAAAAATTCTAACTTAGTAGTTAGATTTTTACAGGATTAATCCTGATCTACACTCGAATTTTTCATATGATCAATCTTAACCTCTCATAAATAAAAGTCAAATGGAGTGATTTTATTAATTAAGAGAAAGAAAACTTGTACACAAGAAGAATATTATAATAAGAAGTTTTAATGCATGTACAAGTATGTCAAGAGAAAAACTCGTATATATCTGAAGAGCACTTAGCAAAAGCCTTTATGCAAAAACTTGAAGAAGAGAAGAGTATAAGAAGATGAAAAATTATATACCAAGAAGAAATCATTAGCATGTTCGAAATTAGAAAAAAAAATCAAGTATATTTGCATCCTTTCACGTGTGAAACCAGAAAACCAGAAAACCAGAAAATTAGGCCCTGTTTGGTTGGAGGCCATTTTGGCCATGATTATAGCCAAAATAGCCTCTAATTATTTTATTAAACAATTTTTCATTTTTCATTCTAAATACATAAATTTTAATATAAAAAAATTATTTTATATTATATCTATATAATTTTTAACGCATTATACTTAATTTTTTATTGTTATTTTTTTTAATAAAATGGTTAGAGGCTATTTTGGCCATGGAAGTTGCTTGAAGAGAAAAGAGGAAGCGTAGAGGAAAATCTGCAGTAGAGAAAACATTTCAGCTTCTTATCACTTTATGGAGAACTTCAATCTTCTTCCTTGTTGATTTCATTCAAAGAAATTTAAAAGTTTTTGATTAAAGGAGAAGGGAGAATGTGTAGAACTTGAAGGAAGAGAGCTGGGACAGCAACTTCAAGCTGAGAAAAATATTCCAGTGAATATCTGTGTTGTTGGTTTGGCGAAGGAAATGCTTAATATGAGACTTCTATTCAAGCTAAGCAATGAGAAATTGCCAAATGTATATGCTAAAGCATAAATTAATTGATGATAATTAATCTAAACAAGGTTTATATATTTGATAATCAGAAAATCTGATTTGAAATCAGATTTTCAGCAAGCAAACAATGTTCAGCTGTATGGACTAGAGAATTGATCCAAAACATGGTGATTATGCTAAGTGGACAACTGAATAATATAAATATTTGAGAGCTTGCCATTCTTGATAATTTTGGAGAAAGTAGGAGTAAATCCTAGCAAACAGATGCATGCTTACATGATGTAGAAAAGAAAATAATCTAAGGTGAAGCTCTTGTCTTCTCTTGTACTTAGACGATTTTTCTTAAGTATCAAAATAAATCTAAGGTTCTAACACTGACACAATTTACTACATAGTAAGCTGTATTTACTATTTTTACGCAAAAGTACTTCGCAAGACACACTCATGAAACATGGATCGAGTCATCTTAATAAGTGCTTGGTTTTCCTTTCAACAATTCCATTTTGTTGAGATGTTTGAGGAGCCAAAAAATTATGTGAGTTGCCACATACGTCATAAAAATTTTAAAATGCTTATTCTCTAATTTATCGCCATGATCACTATGAAGAGAGTTGACTTCAAAACTTTTTCATTTAAAACCTCTTGCAAATAAATTTAAAATATTCAAATGCTTCATGTGTATGTGCAAAAAATAATGTCCATGAGAATTTAAAATAATCATTAACAATAACAAAATACTTTTTACCACCTAAGCTAAGTGTCGTGTTAGGACTAAACAAATCCATATTGTAATATCTCAAATGATGTTGATGATGAAATGATATGCTTGAACTTAAATGAAACTTTGGTTTGCTTTCTTAACGAATATGCGCACAAATTCTTTCTCAAAGGCTATCTTAGACAGGCTTTTAACAAGACCTATGTAGAAATATTTTGGATAGTACGCATACTAGCATATTCTAATCTACGATGCTATAACTAAGAATTACATTTATGAGATACTAAACACTTCAAATTATTGCAATAGAACTAAGATCAACATGATGTACATTATTACTTCTATTGATAAATATAATATTGCCATTAAGCTTAATTGAATATACAAAACATTGAATGACACTTTAATATTTATCACACAATTGTGAAATACTAAGTAAATTTTATGCAAGGTCACCTACTAAAAGGACCTTGTTAATAAAGACGGTAGAAGTTTTATCGATTTTACCAATATTGGTTGTATGCTGCTTGGTATTGTTGCCAAAAGTTATAAAATCTCTATTTCTTGGCTTTAACGAAGTTAATTTTGATTTTATCTCCGATCACATGGCACGAGCACCCGTTATCTCAGAACCATATGCCTCCACCGTTTTCAATATGGAGACATACCTACATAAAGGTCTCAAGTCTTTGATTTTGGTATTCAAACATGTTTGGGTCCTAAGGGATTAGTGATAAAAAAATTATCAACATGTAAAGTACCTTTAGGAATTCATATATAATGATGAACTTTAGAAGAAAATATAAATTTTTTAATTGTGCAAGTGTGTGCTATGTATCCATGTTTATTATAACAATTACAAGTTACATTTGGCAATGCATACATATAAGCACGAGATGGTGAGTTTTGTCATTCCTAGTAAATGGTTTCTTTCTAGCATGAAGAGTGATATTATCCTTAGTTGTTTTTAACTTTCTGCAAACTAATTTTCACTTCTAGAATTTCATTCTCTTCATTGAGCTTATTAACTTACTGGATAAAACTATCATTCTTTTAAGTAAGCTCACTAAATGCAGCCTCACAATTAAGATGAATTTTCATCAAATAATAATATTGATGATTCAACTTACATGATAGTCTTAGAAACGAAAAATTATATAAAGTGAAGCTCTTGTCTTCTCTTGGACTTGGTTGATTTTCCTCAAATATCAAAATTAACTTGATTAAACACTAAACAATAAGGTTAGTTCATTAATCTTAAAGTAATTATAGTCATCAAAATTAATAGGGTTTAACAAATATAATTATCTCAGTCATATTAAAAATTGAAATGAGTAGTTTTTTTTAATTGTTCAAGTTTTGGTAATTGTAAGTAATTTGGTATAACCTTTACTTCTTGATATTTTTATTTCTTCAATATATCTCATGCATATATTAAGCCGATCACTGTGCTTGAATTTGTTGTCGAAA
Source organism: Apostasia ramifera (assembly GCA_019297695.1). Taxonomy (NCBI): domain Eukaryota; kingdom Viridiplantae; phylum Streptophyta; class Magnoliopsida; order Asparagales; family Orchidaceae; genus Apostasia; species Apostasia ramifera. Next base: position 374,006 of record JAEMOT010001567.1, on the reverse strand, counting down.
ACCATACTCTGTTCACGTCTACTTAACTAGTTAAATTTTTTTGTTTGATAAACAGTTCCTCACGGCTATATATTTTGCAAGGACCATCTGAGCTAATGCCACCTGTAAGAATTTAGTAACTTACTATTTGTTACTTTGAGTTGTATTATTACTTTGACATGATGAACTTGTATAGCTTTGGTATATGCATTTTCTTTTCCTTTTCTTTTGTTTTAAAGTTCAGTTTGATCTTATATGTTTTATTTTCCCCAAAGTATTAATGGTATATTTTGCTAGTCGAAGGCTAAAACCACTTAGCTTCATCAATTTGATAAAGCATCTAAAAGCTAGGAAATAATCAGTTATTTTCCAATAAATAAATTGCACATGAAATTTGTTGATTTAATTGTTTGTTGATTTCTACCTCAATACACAAGGTTTTGTTCAAGCAACTGTTTTGTCGTAACTTGTTAACTTTTTCCCATCATTATCTATGTTCAAGTAACTGTTTTGTCGTAACTTATTAACTTTTTCCCATCATTATCTATGTTCAAGTAACTGTTTTGTCGTAACTTATTAACTTTTTCCCATTATTATCTATTCTCTCTAATTATGCTTTATTAGAGCTTACTTTTAAGCTTTTTTAGCAAGGACTGGTAATCAAATTTTATTTCTCTTATGGATGCCGTTGTATATAAATTTTCATAAATTCTAATATCTAGCTAAAGTTATGTGATAAATTAAATAATATAGGATTTGATTTTTTTTTTTTTCATAAATTAAATTTAGAAAATATTCTCCATTTGTTTGAATATAATTATTATTTTACAAATTGTTTTCCTCTTACATATTTAGAGCTAAAAAAGATTTGTTATTTGATAGAGTGCAATGAAAGTAAATTATTTATATAGCTGACCCAACTTAGTGGGGTTTAGGCTTAGGCTGTTATTTTGTTGTTTTCATCCCACATCAAGTTTTTTAAGTAATATATATTATCTTCTTGGAAAATGTAAGATTGTTTCTATATTTGCCTAGAGAATCATGTTTTCTTTATGCTCAAATAATGTAAGGGGTGGTCATTAGATAAAAAACAAGTATTTTGTTGCTTAATAAGTGGGTATTGGTGTTTAAACAAGTGATCTCCCCATATAGTATATATTAGCTATCAATTCTATTTTTTTTATTTCCCAAACAAGATTGTTTATATCCATGTGTTCAATTCATTATTCAATCATACATGAAAAGATATTCCAAGCTACTTTTAGATTCAATACAAGGGACTAAAACAGCTTCAAATATGAAATATAAGGAAGAAAAGTGCAATGCATCTTCATACTTCTGAAAATTGATGTGAACTCAAAGATAACTATTCTAGCTAATATATTAAGAAGGTGATAAAATAGGTCAAACACAATTATTTAGATCAACTGCTAAGATTAATACAAAATCACCAAAGATGTTCATTAATAGATCGAAATGGGCCTAAACAAATTAAATTATAATACAAATTAGGAACATAATAGTTCGATATAAGTGAACCTTCTCATGCACATTTATGTAAGAGATGCGTCTTTCCGAAGCTAAAGTTTAAACATAATTGTCTACTTAGCCAATAATTTTTTGAACCCAAAATATTCATAACTAAAAGTCAGATGAACTCCTCTAAATATAAACAGTATTGAAAATGCAGGGCGGAATGAGATATGCAAATTTTAAGATCCATAAATTTAATAAGCAAAATATTTTTTAAAATATAATTTTATGTTAAATAAAATTATAAATCTCATAAATTTAAATATTTTTAAAATCAAAATTAAATTGGATTGTTTGAGAATTTATCAAATTTTGATTAGTGCATTGATTTTAATTCAATAAATTAGATCTAGAGTTTTAAACTAAAATCCAACATAGTTTTAATTGAGTTGGACATCGATAAAATATGTTAGTGACAAATCGAAAAATCATGTTGTGCATATAATTTCAATTGAGTTCAACTCATCAATAATATTTGAAATTCAAAGAGGTATACCTTATGTGGAATCTGAGTCAATGCGATTATTTTAGGCTTGATTTTGTTGTTGTCTGTAGGAATTGATCCACATGCTGTTGCTTGACTTGGGCTTGGTGTTTGATATTTTGATGGAAGAGGTCACAGGATGGAAGCCATGCTAGAGTTTAGGTGTAGTTCACGAATGACAGGATTCAACAAATTAAAAAAGGATTTTTTGAGAAGTCACGCCGGTGATGTGGCTACTGATAGTCGTCTCCCCCTTGTGATTTATTCTAAACTTCACTTGGAGAAGATGTCTGCATCAAAAGGTTGGTGCTTCCTTGTCTTCATGGAGTCTTTACTGGTAGGTCGATGCATGAGCAACGAAGTTTCCAAGCGCACCACGGCATTGCTAGAGGCACTACGTCCAAGAAGCCTCCTAATTTGAGGTGGATGGTGAGGACTAATCATAAGCGAATGATAGGAAATTTATGTTTCTTTTTTTATTCGAATAACTAGTCTTTTGTAGGATTTTTAACCAAGGTGTTACCTTCACATTTTTCTTCACCAAACTATTGACCGCTTCATTCTGATCTTATCTTTGAGAAAATTCAAACTTTATTTTTATTAAACATATTACTCACCAACTATTATAGTGCTAGGCGACACCTTAATAGAGATCTCATAATAAAATTTGAAAAACAATATGAAATAAATATAGAACTAATTATACTACAATAAAAATAAAATTAACACCTAAGATGGCTCACACCAATTTCTTCCTTTTACAATTCAAATCCCTCATCAACCATCATTACCTAAAATGGAATCGTTAATGAAATCCAATCTGCGCAAAATCCATGGTGATCTTCCATCAGTTAAGGTTGTGCAATCTCATCTCGGCCGTCAAATTTAGTGCTTGCCCAATGTGGTCCTAATGCTGAATGTTGTCCTCACCTGGAGGGAGTAGAATAATATTAGACTAAATCACATTGTAATCTTATTAGATTGAATTTTGTTGGGGGTTGGTATGGTGGGAGGGTAATATTTGACTGAATTATATAGTTCTTCGGGTGATGGGCTGAAATTGCATTGAAATTGTTAGAATGTAATTCATAAATGGTATATATATTTATTATTAACTTGGATTGGAAATGATTGGTAAAAGAATTTGCTTTTTGATCATTTATTCCTGTTAAAGCTGATGCACTTTCTTACGGTGGATGATGTTGTTATCAAAGTGGCTTTATTTTCATCTTTGTTGGTGGATTATGTTGGACAATATTGTGATCAAAGTGGCATTGTCATGGATTATGTTGTCTTTTTGGACAGATTCTAAGATCCAGATCCAGCAGAAGATTTGGAAAAAATAAAGGAATGATGGGAGAGAGATAAAGATCCTTGTTCATGGTGTGTGAGATATAATGGAACACTGTAATGCTTATAATAAGTCTTGAGTTTGTTGATATTCCTAAGTTGTCTTCTAGGTACTTCCTCGGTCAAGAGATTTGATTTTTTTCTTTTCATGGCATGGCGGGTAGGAGTGAAATGTGGGTGTGGGCAACAAGGGCAAAAGGGTGAGAGAGAGAAAGTCATGGCAAAAAATTATAATGAATGACCATGCATAGGGCTTGTTTGTTTGCAAAATTTAATTTCACTAAGGTTAAAATTACTTGAATGAAGATATTTTTTATTAAAATTGTGAATGAAGTAAATAAAGTTAATTATCATGTTAGGATATGTGAGGGATGTGATATAAATTAGTTATTATTTTAGTATGTGTGTAGGATGTGAAATATAGTTAATTTTTAATATTGAATTTTAGTATGTGTGACTATTACATGCAATAATTGGCATATGAGATACATGACCTCACAAATTTCTTACAACACAATCTTTAGAATTTGAATTAACTCAACACATACTCAAACTTTTAACTTATAAAAAAAAAAATTACCCTTCTCCTTTCCCACCTCAGGCAATACAACAACCACCAAGCCTTAATCCCACTAGGTGAGGTCGGCTACATGAATCTTTTGTTTCCATTGCACTCTATCAATTACCAAATTTTTATCTAAGTTTAAGTAACTAAGATCACTTTTTATAGTTTCTTGTGATATCTTTTTTGGTCTCCCTCTTCCTCTTTGTACATAGGTAAGATCCAATAACTCAATTTTTCTAACTGGAGATTCAATCGGCTTACGATTTATATGTCCAAACTATTTAAGCAGACTTTCTCTAAGTTTATTCTCAATTGATACAACACCAACCTTTTTTCGGATATACTCATTTCTCATTTTATTTTTTCGTGTAAATCCACACATCAAGCTAAGCATCCTCATTTCTGCAACATTTATTTTATTTGTATGTTTTCTCTTTGCAGGCCAACATTCAGCACCATATATCATCGTTAGTCGTACTACAGTTTTATAAAATTTATCCTTAATTCTGGATGAGATTTTTCTATCGCCCCACCTCCGGCAATGCCGCAACAAATTTGGTTGGCGTAACTGCAGACTTGCCCTCATGTCGAGTGCGCCGCTTGTGCAAAATACCTCCGAGCGAGTGAACGGCCATTACGGCAGTCACAGATGCATGTTGGAGGTGTTGCGGCCGATGTGCACGACACTTGTGGGCACATGCAGGTCGCATGCACCTCCCAACTGCCGCCTGCGTGCACACGACCTTCTTGCGCACAAGTCATGCACGTGCGGCGCGTTTAGCCTGCATGCAAGTCCATGGTCGTGAGTGCGATGTTTACGGGCGAGGAAGATGGCCTGTGAGCCCTAGTCCGTAGCACGGGTGAGGCTGTGAGCGCGATGCCAAGATCCACTTTTTTTCCCATTATCAGACTTTTTTTGGGACTCACGCATGAAATGGCCAAATTGACCTTTCTGCAAAACAAGGCCTAAAGTTCTTTGTTGTGTAGTTTTAGAGAGAAGATTAGCTAGACAACATACAACCATAGTTGTGAATATATGCTTATGAAATGAAAAGAGTTCCTAAAACAAATAATTTGCATTAAAACGACAAATTGAATTTTAAAACGAAGTTGTTTCATATTTGCAAAGGTAATTTATTATAATGAACAATTTGGAATCTAAAGATTGATGTAACATTGAGATAAGCTTCATGATCAAAATTTGGACTTCTTGATCTTTTGATTATATGTAATGTATACTATATTCATATGATGTCTTATGCTTGGTTTATGTTGGTAATTAAACACAGCTATTATGGGAGAAACCTGAATATGGAGTTTTCATATCTTTAAATCTAGAGGATCGTGTGGGTTTTAATTGTATTTTAGGACCAAATTGTAATGGTTGGAAAATAAGTTTGACTCTAGTTAGTATTTTCACAAGGTTTTCATGCTTTTTGACATGTTTTCTTGATTTATGAGAAAATTGCTTTTAAGAAAATTGCTTTTATTATCATAAATAGTATTTTCTTATCTCTTATATAAGTTCCTAAGTTCATACGAAGAAGTTTTTCAAAGTGTTACAAATAGAACAAAGATTCTTATATACATTATTTGCTTTAGGTGGCAAAGTAGTCTTCAAGGGATGAAAGGGTTATGTTTGTGTCAATAGTGTATGTTTCTAATATGTTATAGTATTTATATACAAACAATTGTACTTGGTTTTATCTCATTTAAGATTTAATTCACATTTATGGATCTATTATTAGGTGCTCATCAAAGTTGTTTTTGGAAGCTTTTTTATCAATCTTTAAGCACCCTTAAATGAGAATATTTGTATCATTTTTGATCTTTTTTTTTTACGACTACTTTGGAATATGTATTACATCAAATTTTTGAGTTTAGAAAAAATCTCTGTTTTTTTATTTTTTCAATAAGGCTGAATCATAAGCAGAAGAACCTAGTGTATTGTAGGAAGTAGATGTCCAAAACTTGTCTCCTACTACAGCACGATAAACCTTGTGGTTTATTGTGTATAACATATAGTATTATCATTAGTTATGAAAAATAGAAGCATACCGTGCATATGATTGAGTTGCTCGCGATTGTGGCCATCAAGTGTGGCGTACATTATGACTATTTTGATGCAAACACATCTATTGTTCCACTTTCATCAAAGCACGACTTCGGCGCTTCTATATTTTTTTGTTTTTTCATATTTTATGAATAATTTGTAATGAGGTTTCTTTTTACATTTGTTATAGAAGCTTTGACTCCTTATATTTAAGGAACAATAGATATGATTCTATTAATATAATCAATAATCAATATAAATATATTAATAATATAAATTTAATAATAAATAAAAAATCATTATATTAATAAAATCATATTGATATCATATAAATATAAATACAAAATATAAATATTAATAATTTAAATAAAAAATAAAAAATAAAAATAATATAATAATAAATAAACAATAAATAATAATATGACAATGTAATATATTATAAATACCTTAGTGTATACTTTTCGTAGATGACATTCTTCTTATTGATAAAACTAGAGAAGGGGTTAAGGCAAAACTCGAGCTATGAAGGAATATCTTAGAATCTAAAGTTTCTATTTTAGTAGATAAAAAAATAAATATGTAGAGTGCAAATTTAGTTAAGATAGACATACTTGTAGTGGTGAGATGACAATTGATGATTACGTTATCAGAAAGAGTGAACGATTTAAATATCATGGATCTATTATACAAAATAATAATAAAATAGATGGAGTGTTATCAACAGAATTTAAGCATGATGATTAAGGTGGAGAAATACTTTTAGCATATTGTGTCATAAAAAAATTCTACTTAAGCTTAAAAGTAAATTCTATAAAACAGTTGTAAGTCCAGCAATATTATATGATGCAGAATACTTGCTTACAAAGCGAGAACATACAAGTAAAATAAGTATTATAGAGATGATGATGTTAATGTGAATCAGTAGATATACATGAAAAAATAGAATGAGAAAGGAGTATATTCGCGAGAAGAGTGGGGTAGTCTCATTTGAAGATAAGTTCATAGAGAGTTGGCTAAGATGGCTTGGACATATAAACTGTAGGCCGATAAAAGCTCTAGTAGGAAGAGTTACCTTATTGGACTTTGCTTGTGTTAGAAGCAGAAGTGAAAGGCCAAATAAAATATGGCAAAAAACATCAGAAAACATCTCTGAGATAAATGAGGACTTGTTTGATAGAGCGCAATGGAAATAAAGGATTCATGTAGCTGACCCTACCTAGTGAAATAAAGACTTGGTAGTTGTTGTGTTGTGATGAGGTTTCTTTGTATTTGTGTGTGATAGTTTATATGGATTGATATTTTGTTGTTTTTTTATTTGGACATAAATATGTATGACCAATATGATAAATAAGTGAAGGAACAAGCCGTTAGTCGAATTCGACTATCGAGTGATTTCCAAATCAAGCGACTACGGATCAACCAAGGGACTAGTGGTCATAATTTGCATGAAATCACCTTATCTGCATCGCATTTGCGTGATCTCCAAGTTGATATCTAATGAGAAACTAGTATTAAATCTTTATGGGATCAAGACTAGTGCTTATCTATGTAGCGTGATCTCCAAGTTGATTCGAGCACATCTTAAGGGTGACGGAAAGGTCTCTGTGGCATTGATCATGGAGAATACTCTTGATTTCAAATTGCTTGGACTATTCTGAACATCTGAATAAGGTTTTCTTGCAATTTACCACACCTCTTTGGCAGTTTATATGGCAGAAGGTCTCTCTAATTCATCGGTCATGGAGTCATCTCCTTCCCATTGCTGTAGGTGATCATCATCATGGTTTGAGACCATTGCATGCAGTTATGCACTTGCAATTTATGATTGGTAATGAAGAATGGAGTGTTAGATGGTTCCTGTATTATTAGTAGGACTCAAAGATTATCTCCAACCATGGAATATCCATCTCGGTTGCCATGAGGAAGCATTGTTTCCAGGTTTTCAGGGGATGGGAAGTCTCTGGTTTCAGGAATTGAGAGGATGGGAATGCTCTGTTGCCATGTAGATGGAGATGCAAGAAATTTGATTCTGATTTTTCTTTCAGCATTGTAGAGTGGACATAAACAGTCAGCGACATAGCTAAAAATAAGAACCTAGTTAAGTCATACCAATAACTCAAAAAATGATCTGGTTTACTTTGACATTAGGTTTGACTGCCTCAAGATTAATTTCTAATGGGCTGGCCAAGTATATATTTCTGGTGAAGTAAATTTTATTTCTTATTTATCACGGTGGTTAATATTCAGTCCTGAGTTCTCATTTACCCTCTAGCAGAAATTTCACTATTACATTACTGGTGGTTACTACTAATACCCTGAATTTATCAATTGAATCTAATTCCTTTAAGGTAAGATTTCTCTGTGTTGTGGTCTAATCAACAATTAAAAGGTGGTCATTTATTTTAGCTGTTGCAGTATATGATCGAATGAATGTGCCTAGCTTAAAAGCTTTAGAAGCTTAGGCCTTTATAGTAGTAGATCCCCCTTGTTGTATGTGTGCCACCTCCCTTCTCAGCTTTTAATGGCTTCCAAGTTTTCATGTTCTTCTAAAACCCAGAAGAATTGGAATGAAAAAAAGCTGGCAAAATCCTATGAAACAGTAAGTGCAAAATATGGACAAGCTATTCATGGAATAAATTAATGTAGATTAATTCCACATATGCCAATCAATATCATCTTAGTTTTTTTTTTTTTAACCCATGTGACCTACTATTGAAGCCTCGATCCTATTACTGTTATTTATATGACAAATGCTACTTTATGCTGTTTGTCTTCTTCTGTGCTACATATTTCATGATTATCTAATTAATTTTTTTTGTTCGTTCTATTACAGTTTTACCATAGTTTTGTGAACCAAGTAGAATCAAGCTACTTGATGATATTAATTCTCTCTTGTACACTACCTTTTCATCATCTAAAGAAAATCATCACAACTTTTATTATTGTACGCAAGCTTACTATTTAGTGGTGCTGAGGATTATTCCAAAACTATTTGGTCATGTGTTCCTCTAATCGTGCAGGAGGGTGATTTGGAAAAACTTAGGAAGGACAAAATTCAAACAATTATTCAAGATCGTGAAGCCTCACTTTTGCGTGCTAGAGAGGAAGCTTCTCTTGCAAATGGTATATCATGGGGAATGACTGAGGATATAATTGAAGAAGATACAGAGGTATGTGATCTTGTTTGCAGTAACATTTCTACTGTTGCTGAGTGTGATCAACTAGTTGATCATGCATCACTGAATCATTAATCCAAGCCTTAATCGTGACCATTGCTATGAGGATACTTAAAAGTATTAAGCTTTTGGACTTCACTTGCATTGGTCCCGTGACAATTGATTACATCGTGGTTTTGATACTGGGTATGTAAAAATGTTTCTTACTTTTTGTGGGAAACAAATTGCTTTTACTTCATTCAAATTGTGCAGCATTTCTTACCTTCTTTTGTAAGCTTAAGTGTATTCACATTTGCTTCAGCTGTCAAACTAGTTCTTGTCTTTTAGAATGGTGCAGATGAAATAACATGGCAAAATTACAAAGGGAAGCTCACAGAGAGGCAGGAAAAGACACAGAGTAAAATCATTAAAAGAATGGAAAAGGTTGCACTTTTTCTTTGATAGATTAATATATTGTTAGTTTTGCTCATTTAACATCTGTTTATACTCTGATATCTTTCTTCTTGTTGTTTCCTACGGAAACACTATGTTTAGGATTCTCTCACGTCAAATTTCAATTTTGACTCAAATATAAGTAATGATGTTGGTTTATCATTGTTGAGTTGATTCATAGTAAATTATTGAATCAAAGGTGCAATTATACATCTTGGTGTAGGTGTTAAACTCTGTTACATACCGCTCAGAATTATGTCTCAGCAGCATAGCCGAAATTGGATATTTGACTTGAAATAAAATCGATGTCATTTTGAGTTGAGTTTCAAGTCATACCAATAACTCAAAAAATGATCTAGTTTCCTTGGACATTAGGTTTGATTGCCTCATGATTAATTTCTAGTGGGCTGGCAAAGTATATATTTCTGGTGAAGTAAATTGTTTTTGCTTATTTATCGCGGTGGTTAATATTTGGTCCAGACGTCTGTGGTTTGTTTACCCTCTGGAAAAATTTTCACTATTACATTACTTATGTTTACTACTAATACCCTGAATTATCAATTGAATCCAAATCCTTGAAGGTAAGATTTCCCTTTGTTATGGTCTAATCAACAGTTAAAAGGTGCTTGTGATTTATTATAGCTGCTGCAGTATATGATCGAATGAATGTTCCTAGCTTAAAAGCTTTAGAAGCTTAGGCCTCTACATTCTGCCAGTAGTAGATCCCCTTATTGCGTGTGAGCCACCTTCCTTCTAAGCTTGTAATAGTTTCCAAGCGTTCATATTCTTCTAAAATCTGCCCACTCGTTTCAGCAGTGCTGATTTTGACATTCTGTTGCAGGTGTTTTTTTTTTTTCCTCTTTTGTAGGTGGATCTTGGCATTGTCCATCTTACGTTTTCCTCGTCTTCTTTCATTTACATTTGTCAATTGAAATTTAGCTAATGTTTTGAGTTGAAATTGATTCTAATCAATCATTGTAGAATTAAATTGAATCATTCTCAGCCGAGTTTTTTTTAACTTCGAGGATATATTTTTTTATTTGTCTTTTTAAGTTCTTTTCCTCATTTTCTTTACTTGCATTGGTCCAATGAAATTTAGTAAATTTTTTAAGTTAACAAAATCAATTTGTAGAATGAAACTAAATTATTTTCGAGTGAACTTATATTGTTTGCGAAGAAATTAGTTTTATTCAATTCAAATTCTTTTCCTCTTCTTTGATTGCAATTTGTCTAATGAAATTTAGTCGATTTTTGGAGTTGAATAAATCAATTTGTTGGACGAAAGTGAATCTTTTTCATTTGAATTTTTGTAAAGAGATTCACTTTTGTTGATTTTGAAGAAAAATAATGCTACGTAGTTTCCACAACTAGCCTCCAAATATTCTAGGACATTTGGATATTGGTTTTATGTAATAGTTGTGGGGATAGTTTAATATACTATGCCCTCAACTATTAGATAAAGCAATACCCAAAGGTCCTAGAAATCTTGAGGGCTGGCTTTATGGGGTGCATGTCGTTTTTCTTTGAAGAAAGTTATTTTATTTCGAACTTAATAAATGGTCACGTATATGTCTGTTGAATTTTGTACTTCAACCATAGTTGCCAGCTTTGACAATCGAAGATAATGAAGTTCTGATTCTCATTCTGTGAAAGAATTGTTTGGGAATCAAATAAGTTGAAATCCAAACAAATACCTCTACTCCGTGAATTTTAGATTGGATAGTAATCTAGGATATACTCTGGAAATCCAAGAATTCTCTATATTATTCCATTGTTATTTAGATTTTTCATTGTAATCCCTTATATACAAAAAGTGGATTTTATTTGATTCCATTTGATTTACTAGTTTTTATATTATACTGACCTGTTATGTTACGAAAAAGTCAGGTCCTCACCATGCAACTAATTGCATTATTTAAAGTTCTCCTCAACAGATTACTTGAGTAGGCAATAATTGGTGATCAAGTTATTAAGAAGCGTTGGCGGTTTCAATTTCTTGGTTTGATCATACAAAAAAATGAAGTAGACGAGTTAAGTGATAGAATGCATTTGGTGTGCTGTGTAAGAAAAATTTTACTCAGGCTTAAAGCTATATTTTATAAGATAATACTAAGAAAAAAAATATTATATAATGTTGAGTGCTAACATATAAAGTACCACAACTAACCAAACCTGCAAAATACCTACAAAGTAAAAACATGTAAAATAAGTGTAGCAGAATTAAAGATGCTTAGGTGGATGAGTGACTATACATAAAATTATAAGTTGTGAAAAAATATATTTGTGAGATGGTTGAAGTACTCTCAATATAGAATGCGCTTAGAGAAAGTCGTCTTAGATGATTTGGATATATAAATCGTAAGCCGATAAAAACTCTAGTAAGAAGAGTAGGGTTATGGGATTTTGCTCATATAAAATGAGGAAGCAAAAGGCCAAAAAATATATGGCAAAAAATTATAAGGAATGATCTTGCATATTTGGAGCTAAATGAAGTGTTATTTGATAAGAGTATAATGGGAACAAATGATTCATTTAGTCATCCCTACCTAGTGGGATTAAAGACTTGGTGGTGGTGGTTGTTGTTTTATGGTATTGAGCAGGTTAAACATTACTCGTCTTACTTTATTCCACCTCATTCTATTAAAAGTAAAAGTGCAACTTAGTTCAGATCGATTCTAAGCAAAACTAGGATCAGAACCAATTAACCTTAGTTCCATAATTGGGGAATCGAAACCGAATTGAAAAATTTTGTTTCGGGTCCTATTCAGATATGGTTCAGGTCTAGTTCTTAATGTTATTTGATGACAAGTTAATGAGGTGGTTTCAAAATTCATATTATATATAAAGGTATTCAAATCCACTTAACTATGATATATATATCTAATAAAATTTAAATGAAATATTTATCATGCGTATTTATTTTGGAAAATTTATATTTAATAATAATAGAAACATAATAAGATTAATAAATTATAAAAAAATATTTTATTTGATAAAATTTATATAATTTAATTAAGGTGTTAATGTATAATATTCAGTTATACAAATAAAATAACAATATTAAGAGAAGAAAATAAACTTTTAATTTGGTGTTAATGGATATAAATTTTTTTAAAATAACAATATTATGATTTCAGTTGACAGATACATGAGGAGCTTCATTCAATCTACCTTGAAAATGCAAGAAACAATTTTCAATGCATGGAAAAAAATTTAAACCTTATCTAAAGTTGTTTTTTGGCTTGGTAAACACGGTCATTGAAATTATTTAGTTTTGTTATAAAAGTTTTCAGATTTGTGCATTGAATTTTTCTACAACTTGATTCCAGTCATAAAGATACTTGAGAAGGATCTAAGACAATTAGTTAATGACGAGGTTTGTGGTGTAGATAATGGGTGATCTCATGCTGTTAAATTATGAAATTAACTGATACAAGGTTAGAAGCCATCGACATCAACCTTTTTGCATTGTCGGGATTCTCTGTTTGACACGCGGGACCAACTTTGATATCGAAGCCTAGTCTGGATGTAACTTTCGAAAAAAAATATTTTCAAGAGCCTAGTCCAGATGTCCTCTAAGCATTAACTAGAATGTCAATGCCAAATGTAGTGAAGGTGGAGTTCAAGCTTTAGTACACTATTGTGGATGGGCTTCGAGCTTCAATGATAGCATTTCAAGGATGTTACTTTGAGGGTCGACATCAGTGCTCAAGGATGGATCTCAAAGGTATATAGTAGCGTGAGGAGGTTCCTTAAGGGTTGATGGCAAAGCTATAATGACTTTCTCGAGCTTTCACTTATTGTTTAGTTATGTGAGGAGGCTCGGGTCTTTTCTATAAAAGGAATGTTAAGACCTTTATTTGCTGTCTTTAAAATTGTAAATCTCATTAATTGTTTTCTCCTTATAGTGAAGCTCCCTCTCCCTCTCCATAGGTTTTTCTCTTCTAGTGGTTTCCACATAAAATCTGATATTCTTCTTTCTTTCTTGCCTTTCCAGTTGTCTTGTTCTGTCTGATATCATTTACCATGCTTCTGCATGTAGTTGAAGTAACTTTAAATCGATTAAGTTTTAAACTAACATAGATGAAATAACAATGCAGGTTGGTAGTGTAAGCGCAAAAACAATGCTACGGCCAACTGTATCTTCAGAAAATAAAATGGAACTTTATATTCTTCGCCACTTTTCTTGTCTAACATCATATATCTGTCAATATCAAAAAAAAAAAAAAAATCACATATCAGTTGTACATAGGACGGTAACCCATCAAAAAGTTAAGATTTTGATCTATACAACAATAAAGAGTGACAAATTGGACATTAGCTGAGCTCAACTCTTGGCTCCATTGGACAGTTGGCAAGCAGATGATCTGTTTGACAGTCCACATGAAAAAAAGATTATTGGAAAACTTAAATAAAGCCAACACAGTCCTAATAAGTTAGAAAGTTACAGTGCTCCAGTCATGGCCGTGCTTTTTAGAAGGAACATAAAACCTACCGAGCTATGAAGATAGTTTTAAACTCAGCACAATATAACTGGAGATAGATTAGAAAGACATATTGTGAGGTCGGCTATAATACTTTTAAACAGCATGTGATACTAGGAATAGCTTTTTAAAAATAAAGAAGAAATTCTTAAAATGAATTGAGTATTTCTTAGAATTCTGTGCCCGTTAGTAACTGTGGCGGCCATATAACTTTGCAAAATTGGTGAGACTAGTGAATTATGCTGTATTCGCCTCTAGCATTTGCTCAAATTGAAGCTGGTTGTATTTTTGTATGCTGTTACTTTCAATAATATCTTCACACATGTTTTCTCTTCTTAAAATTCGGGTTAACATATAGCATATACTTCATGTCTACCATACGCTAATTCATGATCTTGAGCAGTGAGAGTAGCTCTGTGTTTACAGTTCTGGAGATGTGATGTGTCTGCAATGTAATTTGGTTTGTGATTTTCATATGCATCCCAAAAGGACTGATTTTTATGGTGTTTTGTTGGTATCACTTCCTAGGGACATAATCACACTGTTAATTCTTTTCGACCTTTTTGGGCTATAGCTGATTAAATGTCATTCTCTACATTTTTATTTAGATGCACAAGCTATTTACCATTATCGTTTGTTCGGTATTACTGCATAAAGCTAGCAGTGTCTTATTGTTGTTCTTGGGCTATCTTGTCATCTCATGACTATGGAAAAAGGTTTCTAATATGAAGAAGGAGATAGATGCTATTCGATCAAAAGACATTGCACAAGGTGGGCTAACCCAAGGTCAGCAAATGCAGATTGCTCGAAATGAACAGAGAATATCCCAGGTAATAATGATTATTCGAATATCCCATCCCAGGTAATAATGATTTTTCAATATTTCTACTCCAATACGGCTTCTGCTAACAAGTTAATGGTTCTGTTGGGATTAGATATAATTTCAATTAAAGTGATAGTTGTTTCTTCTGGTGCATTTCACAGATATTGGAGGAGTTAGATAACTTGGAAGAAACTTTAAATGATAGTATTCGTGAAAGTAATGTTGCTCGTGCTGGGAGGTCAGTCAGTGGCAAGAGAAAAGGACACATTGAAGAAGAGGAAGAAGGTGTCTTGAGGTAATTATTTATATTCTTGACATCTTAGTTTTGTAGTTTTTAATGGATGATCATCATTATCCAGGTCCCTGAGATTTAAGTGTAATATCAAGTATGTTCATGATTTTAAAAGCCTTTCAATGAGATTCTTGGAGTTGATATTAATATTTCAATCAAATCATTTTATGTAACTTGATAATTTTCATCTTTTAAATAAAATTTATATTCAAATATATTTAAATGTAAAATGACAGAATTACCTCCCACGCCAAGGTGTTGTCAACTAACTCCGGCATCGAGATTGGCCAGCATTGCCATGTGCACGATTGTGCTTCAGGGTTTGCGTATGCTCGTGTCACTTGTGCGTGCAAGCTGTCGCGAGCAAGGGACCTTGCGTCACAAGTCACCAAGTGTGTTGCCCCTACGCGCATAGGGTCCCACTCATGCATAGCGCGACAACCCTTCATGCACGTGCAAAACTAGTATGTAGTGGCCTTGTGTAGCCACCCTCGTGCACAGTGCGAGCAAGTTAAATATAAATTTTATTTAAAAAATAAAATATATCAGATTAAGTAAAAAGGACCTAATTGAATATTAATAGCAACCTCAGGATCTTGTTGATGGTTTTTGAAATCATGGACCTACTTGATATTACCGTAAACTTTAGAGATCTAAATGATATTTAAATATAATACTTCTGCATGAAATGATTACAAAACTGGGAGATCATTTGTATTACGAAACGTGAGGTAAACTTGTATGCCCTAGAACATTAGAGGCAGGAGGAGTTCCCTTGATGGGGTGATAACAAGTGAAGAAGTTGTAGTGCCGAATGATTTTTCAATGTTAAATAATGTTTCGGCACATGATGGCATGTTACATGGTCCCAAAATTGATTCAATTTGCTTTCGAGTAGATGTGTTGACTTAGAATGGGATCCCTAGATTAGTTGTTGGATTTAATAATTGGAAATTTTGATTTTTGTGCCATTTATAACATATGGTCGAAAGTTATTTGAGGCATTCATTTGAATGAAAGACAAAGGCACATTGGAAATTTAAAGTAGCTATAACTTCTGAACTAGAGGAGTTATATAATGCTCATTAAGGGTACTTTGATTGGTTCAATTTGGTTCAGTTCGATTCTATGGTGGCAATAAGACAATTTGATCTTGCAATAAAATTTGTGGTCTTGTCTTCATATTTGTGTATAATGATAAATAAAGTTAGTTATGTTAAAAGTTATGTAAAATGTGAAATAAAGTTTATTGATATATTGAAAATAGTATAAGATGTGAAATGAAATAAGTTTTTTTATATTAATAGCACTGTATGATGTTAAAAAAGCTAATTTAATATAATTTTTTAAAAATTTTGTATGAAATGAAGTTTATTGATATATTAGGGGTACTTTGATTGTATGCATGATCAAAATAGCATGAGAACTAAACAAACCATTAAGAACTAGGATTGAATCAAGTTTACTGGATCCGTACCAGACCCGAATTGAATTTTTTAGTTTGGGAATGTTTTCAAGTTTAAAGCATGAATTTTCTTCATACAACTATAAAAAAATTTAATAACAAAGAATCTAAAATCAAATAATTTCCCTTGAATAGTTAAAACTATTAATTTCATTTGTGATTCCATTAAATATCATATGACAAAGGTCATTATTAACTCTTACGTTAAATGACCATTACGAATTAACCATACAACATTAAATAATCAATAATTTAGTGAAAATTTAATAGAACAGGATCTGAATCTATCCAAATTAGAATCAAACCGAATTGATCGATTCGATTATGTTCCGAGTTGGTTCTTGGTTCTTCGGGTTTATATGCTCATATTTTCAAAAAGCTTATAATGAGCCTTACAACAAGTCCTAGTAGGTTCTCTACTGAAAGAGATTTTCGAACCCAAAAAAGTTTGTTTAATGCTGTTTAGATCCACTTCTAGTGGTTTCCTTAATTATTATATATGTAAATCATTTTGTTGCGTTAATTATATCCATGATCCTATTTATAAGCCTAATTATCATTTATGTAAAGATTATATTGGTATTTATTTATAAGAATAAAAATAATATATAAAATTGTGTTAACTGTAAAGGAATTAAGTTCATGAGCCAAAACCACTGAAATTTTTAGTGGGTCTTCTAAAATCCTCAACGGATTTCTTACCTCAGTTGTAAACAACTCCCATGCCGTTAATACACTGTTTCTCACTTCTTGATGGAGCTAAGCCTTTAAGAAGTTGACTTCACTTAAGGTCTTTGTTAGACTTGTGACACATAATCCTTGATAGTAAGCCTTTATGCCTTTGATGTGCTCTCTCTCAAGCTCAATAAGCAGGATATAGATATGTTGAAAAAGATCACAAGTCGGTAAGCCCTAGTTCCTTAACTAGGCAAAGCTAGTGAAGGAAGTTTAAGCTAACTAAGTTGATTGAATGATCACTCTGAAACTGCTAAATCGGCTAGCTCAAATGAATTATGTCTGCAATTGGATTCTGGACGGTGAAATCATGGGATCTTGACTGGGCTCTTTCTCCATTTCTTTCCCTCATTCCTCCATTCAGCCATATCAATTTATTAGGCTTGGCTAAGTTGATTCTCTTCTTAATTAAAAGTTTCATTATTTGATGTGGAAATAGGTAATTAAGTACAGAGACTTGTGCTTGTAGGAAGTCTTTAATCCTAAAACTCTGAAGTCTTCAACCTAACTTCTCTAAGGCAAAAATCTATTCAAATTTATCTCAAGGTGAGTTTCCACGGTTAAGTCGGATCACTCTGGCGCACTCATTGACACTTATTCCTTTGAGTGCAATGATGTGTTCTTGTCAAGCTGCCGATTAGCCTTCAGTTATTTGGGTAAATTCCAGAAAATAATAATAATAATGGATAGACAAAAACACAACCTGACATGAGATTTAAAAGGACCATAACTTTCTATCCGAGGGGAGTTATAGAATGCACAACATGTTTTAGGAATTCTCTTGATGTGTTTTATAGTGTGGCTTAATAGGTTCGTGTTGAGGGCGATTTTCTAACCCCAAAAAAGATCATATAGTACTTATGGCATTTTACGTTTTTTTCTTTTTTTTTATTTTATTTTCTAAGCTCTTATATTCAAATTGAAATGTCCCTCGATACACCTATGAATGGGTTGAATTCGGTGGTCTTAAGAAATATTGTACAATTAAAAACACTTGCTAGCACAAAAATATGAGTAATGAAAGAAGATTAAAAATAGAAGAAGAGAGCAATTTTTAGGTGGTTCAACACCTAATGCCTAGTCTACTCTCAGGGTTCCTCTACCTCTAGGCCTACACTATTTGAGTAAACTCTTCTTCGCACTAATGTAGACAGAGAAACTCTTTACAATTTGATTGCCCTAATCTAACTGATAATTCTTATTTATCACGATCCAAGATAATTAAATTTAAAATATTTAATTTACGTGATTTCAAATCTTATTTATCATAATTTTATATATTTTAATAAATATTTTGTGCTTAATTAAAATATTTGGCTAATTAATTTTTGTTAATTATAAATTAAAAATATCATTTGTATTTTTGTCCCACGTCAAATTTGTATCAAAATATGGTTTTGGTTAGGACATTTTTTTGAGTATTTTACTTTTCATATATATTTTCTGTTGCATTGTATATTATTTACATCTGCATTTTGATGGTAGTGTATTAAATAAATACTTAAGTGAGATCACGTTTAGATTAGAACGTCTAAATTAAAGAATTGCTTATAGTGCTCAAAGAATTTGACATGAACAATATAGGAAGTATATTAGAACAAAACCATAAGAAACATTCTGGTTTAATGGTCGGTTAGATCAGAATGCCTATCTAGAGTACGAAGCGTGTATAGATTCCTATTTTGAGTGATGTGATTTCTCTGAAGTTATGAAAGTAAAGTTTGCAGAATTAAAATTTACTATGCAACCCCAAATTCATATCAACTATGTTGAACTTCTCGCAGAGCATTGTAGGTTGAAATTAATTAAGGCTTAGGATAAGATTAAATCAAAATTATGAAAAAAACATGCCCCTACTCATAGAATGTTGATCCCACAGGTCTTACCGTTTCCTACACTTAGTTGCCTTCCTTCGAGAAAGATGTCATTGGCCGCTCTAATATTTTTCTAATTATTTTCATTAGTCTTTATAAAAAAAAAAAAAAATTTCATTAGTCCACTTTACAAAAGGGAAAAAAGAGCAAGGGTCCCCA
>JAEMOT010001567.1:316958-352406 GCA_019297695.1 Apostasia ramifera | reverse complement strand
TGTCCTTATTGAAAAAACTAAAGAGGGAGCTAAAGCGAAACTAGAGCTTTGGAGGAATGCTCTAGAATCTAAAGGTTTGCATCTCGGTAGATCAAAAACTGAATATATGGAGTGCACATTTAGTCAAGAAAGAAATACTTATATTGGAGATGTGACAATTGGTGATCAAATTGTCAAGAAGAGTGAGCGCTTTAGATACCTTGGATCAATTATACAAAATGATGGCGAAATAGATAATGACGTTATTAGCAGGATTCAAGCAGGCTGGGTAAAATGGAGAAATGCTTCTGGTGTGTTATGCGATAGAAAAATCCCATCCAAAATTAAAGGTAAATTTTATAAAACTGTAGTAAGACCAGCGATGATATATGATGCTGAATGCTGGCCTGCAAAGAAGAAACATTCAAATAAAATAAATGTTGCAGAAATGAGAATGTTAAGATGGATGTGTGGATATACACGAAAGGATAGAATGAGAAATGAGTATATCCGAAAGAAAGTTGGTGTTGCACCAATTGAGGATAAACTTAGAGAAAGTCGGCTTCGATGGTTTGGACATCTAAATCGTAGGCCAATTGAAGCTCCAGTTAGAAAAATTGAGTTATTGGATTTTGCCCATGTACAAAGAGGAAGAGGGAGACCAAAGAAGACATGGCAAGAAACTATAAGGAGTGATCTTAGTTACTTAAACTTAGATAAGAATTTGGTAACTGATAGAGCGCAATGGAAACAAAGGATTCATGTAGCCGACCCCACCTAGTGGGATTAAGGCTTGGTTGTTGTTGTTGTTGTTAGTCCACTTTGACAAAGGACAATACACAATGCTATATAAATACATCCACCACAAATGTTGGTGTACTTGATCCCACAAAGAATATTGAAGAATTTCTCACTAAGACTTTTGTACTCTTTAATAAGGAAAATACTATATATATACGTATTTCTATTTATGTAGCAGATCTTAGTTTAATCGAAGAATATGAAAGATGTGAAGAACATTTCGAGGAAGAAGAGAATTATGAAGAAGATATCGAAAAATAAATTAAAAAATAGTCGTAGAATTGGGACAAAAAATCTAGATCATAGGTTCAACTGTGTTCATTAAATCATGTAATTACATTAATGACATAGTTAATCATATTGAGATGATTGTGGACCATGACTTCAAATTAATCCAGTATACCTCTAACCACCATAAAGCCAATAATAGAATTGGAGATCACTTTATATAGAGATCTCAATACATAATAAGAAGAAAATAAAACTAAATACAAAAAATAAACTTTCAAATATAATTAGTTTAATAAGAAAATATTTTAGTAGGAGCGTTAATGCAAATCTGTCTTTCCAAGTTGGTTTCAAACAAATTAGTATTATATCATTTTAAATCGGCCAAAATCTGAATTCATGATCGGGATCAAGCAAATCTACAAGTAATTAAATACGAGCTGTCATAATGCCCCCGCTAACCTTCCCCAGGTGGGAGAAGCTGGACCTTATCGAATATCGCTCAAACAACTCATGTGTCTTCAAGTGGGTCAAGCCAATCTTCTGTAGCATCTGAGTTTCCTAAAAAAAATGTAAAGCTTTATAGAGTCAAATGCCACTGATAATTGAATTCAATTGAATATTTTCTGCTCAATATATTTTTATTTGATTAGGTCTAAATAAGTATTGAAATGAATTTTGATTGTGGACACTCATGGCTAAAGTAATGCTCGAAGGAGATAAAAGGCCAAGACTTCACGAAATATTATTATTGAATTTTGACAACCACCAGATCTGAAATATTAGAAGTTCGACTATTCCTGTAATCTAATGATAAAAATCAAAGTTTACTGCTCGACCTAAATTAATTAAAATTGTAGAATAAATTTAATTTTTAAAATTAATTACTTTATTTATTTTATCATTGTATGTAGAATATTTTTTTGGATGTTATTTGAATTAATTTTCCTTTCAAAATTGCTGATTTTATTATAGAAGAACAATTTCAAAATGTATGCAACAAGCTAATATAAAATGTAAATATTAATGCAAACTTAAGACTTTCTAACATGCGACAAATATAAACTAACTATATGCAAACTCAACTCATGATACTGTTGTTGTCTATTAATAGGCTCCGTCTGATCATAAGTATGTAGGTAATAAGCTAGGGTGATGGTTGATGTGGTTTTAATAGGTGCCACAAGGTCCTTTAGAAATAACTGGTGAATCGTACAACACACCAGCTAAAAACCTAGGTGACTAGCCACTTAATTTTGTGCACTTTTTGTTGGTGCCCATTCATGCGAAGTGTAAATTCAATTCTATTATTGGCTCTATGGTGGTTAGAGGTGTGCTGGATTAATTCGAACTCATGATCCACAATCATCTCAATATGATTAATTGTCATTAATGCAGTTAGATAGTTTTGTGAACTCAGTTGAACCTATGATATGTTCTTTATGTCCTAGCTCTATGACTATTTTTTTAACTTATTTTTTGATGTTTTTTTTATAATTCTCTTTTTCTTTAATTCTTCTTCACATCATTCATACCTTCCGACTAAGTTAAGATCTGCTACATAGAAATACATAAATTTGTAGCATTTTCCTTATTAGAGAGTGTAAAAGTTTTAGTGAATTTTTTTTCAATATTCTCTGTGGGATCGTGTACACACTAAAATTTGTAATGGATGTATCTATAAAGCATTATGCATTGTTCTCTATTAAAGTGGACTAGTGAAAATAATTGGGACAAAAGTAAGGCGCTCAATGACATCCCTCCTGAAACAAGGCAACCAAAGTGTAGGAAATCATAAAACTTGTGGGATCATCTCTCTAGGGCCCTGTTTGGTTGGAGGTCAGGCCATGGCCAAAATGGTCTCCAACCATTTTATTCAAAATAATAATAATAAAAAATTAAATATAATGTGTTAAAAATTATGTAGAATGTAATATAAAGTGAATTTTTTATATTGAAGTTTATATATTGAGGATGAAAAATAATTTTTTTTTAATAAAATAATTGGAGGCTATTTTGGCCATAGTCATAACTAAAATGGTCTCCAACCAAACAAGGCCCTACGGTTGGGATATATTTTTCTCTAGGCTTTGATTTAATCACATCCTAGCCTTAATCGATTTCAACTTATAATGCTCTACGAGACATTCAACATAGTTAATATGAATTTAGGCTAGCATAGTAAGTTTTAATTTTATAAATCTTACTTTTCTAACTTCAGAGAAATCACACTACTCAAAATAGGAATCTATACATGCTTCCCACTCTGGATAGGCATTTTGATCTAACCAACTACTAAAACAAAATGTTTATGATGGTTTTGTTCTAATTTATCTCCTAGGTTGTTCTCGTTAAGGTTTTTGCATTATAGGAGCAATTCTTTAATTTTGACATTCTAATCTAGACCTAATTTCAACTAAGTGTTCATTTAATGCACTACTCATCGGAATGTAGATATAAATAATATGCAATGCAGCAGAAATATATATGTAAAGTAAAATATTTGAAAAGATGCCCTAACCTAAACCATGCTTCGATACTAATTTGATGTGATAAAAATGCGAATGATTTTTTTAATTTATAATCAGCAAAATTAATTAGTAGGTTATTTTAATTAATCACAAAATATTTTCTAAAATATATAATTTTTTGATAAATAAGATTTTAAATTCTAAATTAAATATTTTAAAATTTAATTATCATGGATTGTGATAAACAAAAATTTATCAATTAGATTAGGCGATTAAGTTAAATTCAATAAATTAGATTTGAGGTTCAGAAATTAGAATATGTATCTTTCAAGTAAAATCCAATTATATTTTTATCTCAAATTTAAGTTTATGGTCGCACAATTGGAGCTAACACGAATAATCAAATTATGTGAACAATTTTTGTTATATTCAAATAATCTGTAGTAAAAGGATTCGAGAGAAGATTATACCTAAAATCAATAATTTAAATCTAAGAGATGAAGTAGCAGCTAGACTAACAGTTTGATTTTCATTTTTTTAATTTTCAAGATGAATTTGCAACATTCATAAAATCTCCTGTTATCATCGAACTCTTGATCAATTTTTTGTAAATATGTGTGTTAGGGCTTATTTCATACTACTGGAGTATCTGTCATGTTGAATTCATACCGCGACAAATCTAACAAAATAAAAATGTAGTGAGCCTGATTTTTGCAGTAACAAGATATCAGGTTCGAGGATTGTCATGTAGGCATTAGATAGGATATTGTACCACTGCCGGAATAAAAATTTTCTTTAGGCCCTGTTTGGCAATTGGCTAAAAAAAGGGCTTATTTTAGTCATGACGAAAATCTTAACTTTATTTTAAAAAAAACTTTTAAAAATTATTTTATATCTCATCCTACACAAATTCTAACATTAAACATGTCCTGGGTTCCTACATGGAAAACTTTGCCATGTCAAAAAAAAAAAAGAAATTACTATTCCAAATTTATTAGTCACTTTATTTCACATCGAACACAAATTTTAATATAACTAACTCACTTTATTTCACATCATACACATTTTTCTAAAAATTTCACAAAAATGTTCCAAACCATCTTTTTTTTCTCCAACCAAACAGAGTTAAGTCAATTTTTTTTTAATCTCAAAATTGTTTTGTTATGAAGGACTCGTACTAACTTCAAACAGGGATTAATTGCTGCCTAAAAATAAAATAAACGATGTGGTACTAACAAAATAGAAATTTAGGTTTAAAAAAAAAAGAAAAGGAATTTACCACTAAGGTAAATTAATTTGTAATATTGTAGTAGCTCACTTTACTATATCAACACAAAATAGACAATGAATAAAAAGACTAATTCTGCAATAATGACCTCGTGTCATTTGTTGATCTGAACCATTGACAGTGGAGGTGTATGCACCAGTTTATCTATTTTCATTTATTGCCATGATGCTTTGAGTTGCTAGGGCAGGGACGTCCTCATGAGGTTGCTATTGGATCTCTTAAAAATAAGCACTAATCTGAAGCATGACTGTGTCCCAAATTTGCCCATTCCATGCTAGCTTTTTTTGTGGGGTGAAAATTATTAGAAATTTGTATGGCTGTTTCTTGCTGTATATGGTTCGTCAAGGTAATTTTTTTGAGAAATGTAACAAAGTATCTTTTATGAAAAGCTCCTATTGTTTGTTTCAATAGGTGATGATATGGAACTGCTGTCATAGAAGAGTGGCATATCAATTTTCCGTAGAAACACGTGTAGATGTTTTTGTTGTAGGATCATCACTTTGGTCTACCATGCTTATTATTGTTAACACCAGTTAACGATGGTGGTGATTAATATGTGGGATGAAAATTAGTTAATTTTATTATTTTATTTTTTGTAATAGTTAGATTTAATCTTTTTGAGGAATTTACATTTATTAACGAATTTTTTCGTACAGTGATGATGATGAGTTCTATGATCGCACAAGGAAGAAGCCAGCTTCAAAACAGTCTAATGAACATCATACTGTTGAAACTGCCAATAGTCTTCTGTGCAAACTGGAGGCTATTAACAATGAAATAGAAGAGAAGGAAAAGCTGCTTTCAAAAGAACAAGGAATTTTATCTTCTACTAACGGAAAAGCCATTGACGGAGAGGATGATCTTGATGCATACATGAGTGGCCTTTCATCACAGCTAGGTATGGATACAATTTTTATCTTAGGAGGGAATATTATTCATTGGGATTCTATCCCGCAATTAAAAGATTTAGCAGTGCCATTACAATGAAACCCAGTTACAAGCAGAATGAAAATAAAAAGAAACACAACAACAACAACAACAACAACAACCAAGCCTTAATCCCACTAGGTGGTCGGCTACATGAATTCTTTGTTTCTATTCTCTATCAGTTACCAAATTCTTATCTAAGTTTGAGTAACTAAGATCACTTCTTATAGTTTCTTGTCATATCTTCTTTGGTCTCCCTCTTCCTTTTTATACATGGGCAAAATCCAATAACTCAATTTTTCTAACAATTGGCCTATGATTTATATGTCCAAACCATCTAAGCCGATTTTCTCTAAGTTTATCCTCAATTGGTGCAACACCAACTTTCTTTCGGATATAGTCATTTCTCATTCTATCTTTTCGTGTATATTCACACATCCACCTTAGCATCCTCATTTTTGTAACATATATTTTATTTGTATGTTTCCTCTTTGCAGGTCAGCATTCAACATCATATATCATCGTTGGTCTTACTACAGTTTTATAAAATTTACCCATGATTTTGGTTGAGATTTGTCTATCGTACAACACACCAGAAGCATTTTTCCATTTTACCCATTCAGCTTGAATCCTGCTAATAACGTCATTAACTATTTCACCATTATTTTGTATAATTAATCCAAGGTATTTAAAGCGCTCACTCTTCTTGACAAAGTGATTATCAATTGTCACATCTCCAATATAAGTATTTCTTTTTTGACTAATGTGCACTTTATATATTCAGTTTTTAATCTACTGAGATGAAAACCTTTACCTTCTAGAGCATTCCTCCAAAGTTCTAGTTTCGCTTTAGCTCCCTCTTTAGTTTTCACGACAAGGACAATATCATATGCGAAGAGCATATACCAAGGCACTTCATCTTGGATATGTCCAGTCATGACTTCCATAATTAAAGCAAAAAAATACGGACTTAAAACCGAGCGTTGGTGTAATCCAACTGTAATAGAAAAATTCTTAGTCAAATCTCTTTATGTCCGAACAAAGGTAACAGCTCATTCATATATGTCTTTAATAACTTGAATATAAGCAGTGCAAATCTCTTTCTTTTCTAAAACTCTCTAAAGTACTTCTCTTGAGACTTTATTATAAACTTTTTCCAAATCAATAAAAACCAAATGTAGGTTTTCCTTTCTCTCCTTAAATTTCTCCATTAAACTTCTTAATAAATGAATGACTTCTATAGTAGATCTACCTGACATAAAACAAAATTGATTCTCTGATACCTTAGTATTATGGTGTAATCTTTGTTCGATCACCCTCTCCCAAAGTTTTAAAGTATCACTTATTAATTTAATTCCTCTATAATTGGCACAATTTTGTACATCGCCTTTATTTTTATAAATAGGTACTAATATACTCTTTTTCTATTCATTTGACATCCTTTTAGTCTTCAAAATCATATTAAACAATCTAGTGAGCTAAGAAACTCTTTCATTTCTTAAGCACTGACAAATATCTATTGGGATGTTATCTGGTCCTACTGCTTTTTTATGCTTCATTTTCTTTAAAACTTTCCATACTTCAGATTTACTAATATGTCGGATGTAAGAGTAATTTTTACTTTCTTTTAGGGTGCTGAATTCTGTAAAATCAATTGAATTTTCACAACATTCATTGAAAAACTGTTGAAAGTAACTTATCCATCTATCTTTGATATCTTCTTTCATGAAAAGTACTTTCTGATCTTCAACTTTAATAAATTTTACTTCAATTAAATTTTTAGTTTTTCATTTCTAATTATAATTGTTTTTCTCCTTCTTTAGTGTCTAGCTTATATAAATCCTCAAGAGCCATATTTTTTGTATTGCCTGCTGCTTTCTTAGATTCTCGTCGAGTCACTTTATATTTCTCCCACTTATCCTTATTTTTCTTTTTAAACCAATCTCTATAACAAATTATTTTCTCCTTAATTTTTTTCTTGTACATCATCTTTTCACAACCAAGTATCTTTATTATTTGGAATCATTCCTTTGGATTCTCCCAACAGATCCTTCGCCACCTTACGGATACAGTTAGCAACTGTCAACCACATAAGATCAGTTTTCCCGTTAATGTTCTATTGCCTAAGTTGTAGAACCTTCTTTTTAAATATATTTTTGTTCTCATTCTTTAGATTCCACCATCGAGTCCGAGAATAGGATTTTGATTTATTATTTTTTCTCCAATACTTTATCTTGAAATCTAAAATCATTAATCGATGTTGAGTAGTCAAACATTCACTTGAAATAACTTTACAATCTTTACAATCCAAGCGATGCTCGTTTCCTTATAAGAAAATAATCAATCTGAGTTCTTAAAGATCCATTGTTGTACGTGATAACATGCTTTTCTCTCTTCTTGAATAAAGTATTAGCAATTACAAGATCATATGCTGAAGAAAACTCTAAAATAGTTTACCCTCCTCATTTATCTCTCCAAAATCATATCCACCATGGATACTATTAAATTCCTCAGCAACACTTCCAACATGTCTATTTAAATCTCCTCCAATAAATAATCTTTCCTCCTGAGGTATCTCTTGTATTAACTCTTCCAAATCATTCCAAAATTTTGCTTTATGCTTGCATCCAAGCCTACTTGGGGAGCATACACACTTACAATATTAATAATCTTTCCATTGATTATAATTTTTAAAGCTATAATTCTATCACAATTTCTCTTAACTTCCACTACGTGATCCTTCAAGCTCTTATCCAGAATTATACCTACTCCATTCTTGCTTTTATTCTTACCAGAGTACCAAAGATTAAAACTTAAGCCATCAATTTCCTTAGCTTTCTCTCCAACCCATTTTGTTTCCTGTAGGCATAAAAAATTAATCTTTGTATGAATCATAATATCCACCAACTCCATTAGCTTGCCCGTCAGGCTGCCTATATTCCAAGTTCCTAATCTAATCCTACTGACTTGAGTCCTAGTATGATGGACTTGCTTCTTTACCCGCATCCGTCCATGATGTGGGGATCCTTGCTCACTTTTCACTACACCCGGGCGCCGATGCAGCGGTCCTTGCCCATTTTTCACTGTATTCAGGCAATACAGCGCGTCGCTTCCAGGGAATGCACGAGCTTTAGTGCAATTTTTTAAAGGATTCATATCATGATTGATTCGACAAGTTTTACGCTGGCTGTCGACTGCCTAACACAATCCTCCGCGTTTCCCATCCAGGACTTGGGACCCGGCAACGGCGCGTTGAAAATAAAAAGAAAAAGATAAAAAATAAAAGCAAATATCAAATAAGACCCGTAAGACTCTTATGGGTTAGTACATGGAGAAGTAGAAGCCATATAGGCCCAAACAGATTATTTTATAAGAAGAAGATTAAAAGCCCTTTTGAAAATGTGGCCCTTTAGGAGGAAATAGCTTCTAGAGCTGAAGGGATAAAGGCCCATTGGATCCTAGGCCCATGAAATCTTTAAGAATAGAAATGAAGGCCCAACGTAGGGCCCAAATAAATTGCTGGCTCATTTTTTTCCATATCCAAAATTCTGAATAACACCTTTTTCCAAAGATATTTCTGAGGGCATTCTCCAATGATGGTAATTTCTGAAAATATCACATCTTTGATTAATTTTCTTTTATTTTGTAAATCATCAGCATCATGAATGAGACTTGTATCCTTGTTTGAATAGAATTCTAAAATAAGAATGAAGCAATTTCTTAATAAATTATTAATTTAAAGGAATACATATTAAAGACATCAAATTAAATATTAGATATTCTATATAGCTCCAAAAAGAAACTTCTTTAATTAATTATCTTTTTGGAAGAAGGAATTCCTTGAAATAATTATTAATCCTTTCAAGAATGATTGCTAGATAAAATTAGTAAATTTCTCATCCGAATCTATAAATCTTCCTAAATTATATTACGAGATAATATAAATATAAAAATTCTAATTATATTTCAAGATATAAATGGTTAAAAGTGAACAAAAATTAATAGCAAGAGAATCCATGCATTAATTAAATATTCAAAATTCCTCCTCGATCTTTGTTTTAGAGGTATTTAGACTTGTTGCTTTTAGGATAATGATAACTAAGCTTTCTAATCATTTTAGGTCAGTGACACTCAAACTAGATGGCTTTAGAGCACTAGATGAAAAGGCATCCCTCGAACTAAAAAGGCTTGGACATTATCCAAAATTTCATAATTGACCCTTTTAGCGAACTTTCAATCAGTGGCTCTCAAACCAGTTGGCTTAAGGCACTAGTGACAAAGTACTCTCGGACTTACTAGTTTAGGTCTCCTATATGATTAGGCAGTAAATCTAAATACCCCCCCCCCCCTCCCCCCTGTTTGTTGGAGGGAGGAATAGGGGTAGATTTCTAATTAGCTTTGGATGAAAGAAAGAACAGAAATAAAATTCTTCACAAGTAAATAGGAATATCATGAAATAAATAAGTATTAATTAAGTTTTATAAATTACCTGCAATATAATATTAGAGAGGGATATAGAGATGGTCAGAAATAAATTAATAGCAAAAGGAAAGAGATTATTAAAAAATCAAGGAATTCCTGCTATAGAGACAGGTATGGATACAATGCATCCGACTTCTCTTTAAACTTGTCTTGGGTTTTGGATTTAATATATTGCCTTGTTGGTTTTGTCATCTTGTTTTTCTCTACGCAATAATTGTCTTGGGAAATTTCACTCTGTGTAGATATGTAAAAGTAGTTCAAGTATCGTTGTACATTTCAATTACCTGCATTTTGGCTACTAAAATGCCATGGTGGCATTGATTTCCCATCCTGTTTCATGTTTGTGACTCACTAGCGTGGTTCTTTTGCTGCGCATATTATAGAATTCAATAAATTGTTAAAAGTCATTTCTTAGTGACTGGCAGTCAACTTATAATGAAACAGTTATTGATAGGACCACACAAATGAAGAAGGCGCTGTCTGATCTACAAGTAGAACTGGATAGAACAAAATTTCTACTGAAAATTGCTGACCCAACCGGAGAAGCTGCTCGGAAAAGGGAGGGGTCAGTCACGCAAGCTGTACTGCCGCAGTCTAATCAATCAATTACTATTATCTCAAAGCAAGATGAGAAAGTGGAGAATCAAGTAGTAGCGAAGCCCTCAAAAAAGTCATGTCTAAAGACAACTTTCCAGTCCATTCCAGCGGAGAAATTATCTGAAAATAGTGAAGGTACATCTGAAAAGAAGGAAGAGAAAGCTCCTGCGTACACCATTGCTAAGCCTCAATGGCTTGGCGCTACAAGAGAGAGACCATTGGAAGATGATCACATCCTTGCAACTAATTTGGATGGGCATGAGCCTGGTGATTTTGTGGACTACAAAGACAGGAAGAAATTTCTTGTTCAAGTGAATAATGATGGGGATTTAGAACATGCAGCACCTGGTCTCATCATAAGGAAGAGGAAGCCATTAGATGCTAATATTGGAGCTGAAAAAGCTTCAGAAATGGCACCATCGTTGCCGGCTAAGTCTGAAGCTGCAGCTGCTGATGCCATTGCTTTGCTTTTAAAGCACACGAGAGGCTATCATGCAGTAGATGAAGTAACGAATGAAGAACAAAACGTGCAGATCGAGGGCCAACCTCATAAGGAGATTGTGGAACCTAGGCGTGTACTTGGACCTGCAAGACCCAATTTTCTTGATAGGAGTCCAGATTATGAGTCATGGGTGCCACCCGAAGGTAAATAGGTTTTATCTTTCCAATCTTTCTAGTGTTTTCAACTCTTCGCATTTCTCATCTCATACTCTGAAATAGGGCAAACTGGTGATGGAAGGACTTCACTGAATGATCGACTGGGCTATTGATGCGCAATGCTTTTAGTGTGTTATAGATTATAAAGATTCTTAAGGCTGGGAGCTCCTTGGTTCTTTCTGCAACCCATGAAACTATCAACAAAGAAACAAATGTGCATATACAGGAAAAACAATACCAAAAGCCCTTCATTGTAGATTGCATGCCTCCTATGTTGCTCGTCATGGCTACTCCTCCGATGCTGCGGAAGGTGGTATTTGTAGTATCTGCTAGATGGACAGGCCTGGAACAGAATGTCTATGTACCCTTGTATATACATATTTTCTTCCTTTTCTGTGTTATGTGCCAGCAAAAAATCTTTGTTTTTGTGCAACGAAATCATGAGACAACTCCAATAAGATGAGATTAGGGTTTTGATTTTAATTTTAATTTATTAGGACTTTTATGTCAAGTGACGAGGGTTGTGTTAGGTAGTCGACAGCCAGCGTAAAACTTGTCAAATTAATTATAACATGAATCATTTAGAAAATTGCGTTAAAGTTGGGACGTTCCCTAGAAGCGATGCGCTGTATTGTTCGAATACAGTGAGAAATGGGCAAGGGCTGCTGCATCGGCGCTCGGATGTGGTAAAAAGTGAGTACGAGTTCTCACATCATGGACGAATGTGGGTAAATAAGCTAGTCCATTATACTAGAACTCAAGTCAGTAGGATTAGATTAGGAACTTAGAATATAGACAGCCTGACAGGCAAGCTAATAGAGTTTGTGGATATTATGATTCATAAAAAGATTAATATTTTATGCCTGCAAGAAATAAAATGGGTTGGAGAGAAACCCAAGAAAGTTGATGGCTTATGTTTTAAACTTTGATATTTTGGCAAGAATAAAGATAAGAATGCAATGGGTATAATTATGGATAAGAGCTTGAAGAATTATGTAGTAAAAGTTAAAAGAAATTGTGATAGAATTATGACTTTAAAAGTTATAATCAATAGAATGATTATTAACATTATAAGTGTGTATGTTCCTCAAGTAGGTTTAGATGAGAGCATAAAGAAAAAATTTTAGAATGATTTGGAATAGTTAATACAAGAGATACCTCAGAAGGAAAGATTATTTATTGAAGAAAATTTACATGAACATGTTGGAAGTGTTGTTGAGGAATTTAATAGTATTCTTGGTGGATATGGTTTTGGAGAGATAAATGAGGAGGGTAAAATTATTTTAGAGTTTTTTTCAGTATATGATCTTGTAATTGCTAATATTTTATGCAAGAAGAGAGAGGAGCATGTTATTACATACAAGAATGAAACTTCAAGAACTCAGATTGATTATTTTCTTATAAAAAAATGAGATCGTTTGGATTATAAAGATTGTAAAGTCATTTCAACTGAATGTTTGACTACCTAACATCGATTAATAGATTTAGATTTTAAGATAAAGTATAGGAGAAGAAATAATAAGTCAAAATTTTATTCTCGGATTCGATGGTGGAATCTAAACAATGAGAACAAATGTATATTTAAAAAGAAAATTCTAGAACTTGGGCAATGAAATATTAACGGGGAAATTGATTTTATATGTTTGATAGTTGCTAACTGTATTCGTAAGGTGACGAATGATGTGCTAAGATAATCTAAAGGAATGATTTCAAATAATAAAGATGCTTAGTGGTAGAAAGATGATGTATAAGAAGAAATTAAGGAGAACAAGATTTATTATAGAGATTGATTTAAAAAATAAAAATAAGGATAAGTGAAAGAAATATAAAGTGGCTCGACGAGAATCTAAGAAAGCAGTGACCAATATATAAAATGTGGCTCTTGAGAATTTATATTAGAAGTTAGATATTAAAGAAGGAGAAAGATAATTATATATGATGACTAAGACAAGTGATAGAAAAGCTAAAGATTTAATTGAAGTAAAATATATTAAAGATGAAGATAAAAAAAGACTTTTCATAGAAAAGGATGTCAAAGATAGATGGATGAGTTACTTTCAACAGCTTTTCAATGAAGGTTATGAAAATTTAATTGATCTTACGGAACTCAATACTTCAAAAGAAAGTAAATAGTACTGTTACATCTGACGTAATAGTAAAGTTGAAGTCTCAAAATTTTTAAAAAAGATGAAGCATAAAAAAAAGTAAGACCAGATAACATCTCAATAGATGTTTAGAAGTGCTTTGGAGATGGAGTTATTTAGCTCACTAGACTATTTAATATGATTTTAAAAATTAAAATGATGTCAAATGAATGGAGAAAGAGAATATTAATACATATTTATAAAAATAAAAGTGATGTACATAATTATGCCAATTATAGAGGAATTAAATCAATGAGTTATAATTTAAAATTATAGGAGAGGATGATCGAACATAGGTTACGTCATAATACTAAGGTATCAGAGATTTAGTTTAGTTTTATGCCAGGTAGATTTACTATGGAAGTCATTTATTTATTAAAAAGTTTAATGGAAAGTTTAAAGAGAGAAAAGAAAATCTACATTTGATTTTATTGATTTGGAAAATGCTTATAATAAAATTTCAAGAGAGTATTTTGGAGAGTTTTAGAAAAAAAAAAGGGATTTGCACTGCTTATGTTTATGTTATTAAAGATATGTATAATGGAGCTATTACCTTTGTTCGGACACAAGGAGGTTTGATTAGGGATTTTCCTATTATAGTAGATTCCACCAAGGTTCGGTTTTAAGTCTGTATCTTTTTGTTTTGATTATGAATGTCATGATTGGACGTATCAAAGATGAGATACCTTGGTGTATGTTTTCTTCGTAGATGATATTATCTTTGTTAAGAAAGCTAAAGAAAGAGCTAAAGCGAAACTTGAATTTTGAAAAAATGCTCTAGAATCTAATGGTTTTCATCTCAGTAGATCAAAAATTTAATATATGGAGTGTACATTTAGTCAAGAAAAAAATATTTATATTGGTGATGTGACAATTGGTTATTAAATTGTCAAGAAGAGTGGGCGCTTTAGATACCTTAGATCAATCATACAAAATGATGGTGAAATAGATAGTGATATTATTAGCGGGATGAGTAAAATGAAGAAATACTTTTAGTGTGTTGTGTGATAGAAAAATTTCATCGAGAATCAAGAGTAAATTTTATAAAATTATTGTAAGATCAGCTATAATATATGGTGCTGAACGCTGACCTGCAAATAGAAAATATACAAATAAAATAAATATTACAGAAATGAGGATGCTAAGGTAGATGTGTGGATATACACAAAAGGATAGAATGAAAAATGAGTATATCCGAAAGAAAGTTAGTGTTGCACCAATTGAGAGTAAACTTAGAGAAAGTACGCTTAGATGATTTGAATATTTAATTCGTAGTCCGATTGTTAGAAAAATTGAGTTATTCGATCTTGCTCATGTACAAAGAGGAAGAGGAAGATCAAAGAAGACATGACAAGAAACTATAAGGAGTGATTTTAGTTACTTAGACTTAGATAAGAATTTTGTAATTGATAGAGCGCAATGAAAATAAATGATTTATGTAACCGACCCCATCTAGTGTGATTAAAGCTTGATTGTTGTTGTTGTTGTAGGACCTTTATGTCAAATTAGGAACAATGTGAAATGACTCATCTGATGTTTTCCATCCAATTAGGATAGTTCTTTCAGTATGGAATTGAAACTGAGAGATTAGTTTTGGGGCCGTTTGATTTAATGTTATCATGCTGCTATGTTATTTAGAGAAATTAATTGTTTAATTTGATGCTTTGTTTAGATAAATATTATAAAAATGTTTAGATTCTCACCCTAAAGTGATATCTAAATATCACATAAAATTAGGTGAGTGATATCTAAGTGTTTCTTTTAATTGTAACGGGGAGATGTGGGATTTAATTTTTTTTGATATTTTTAATATAATGATATTGAACAAAATAAATAATTATAATATAATATAAACATAACGATAATATTGATATTTAGATAGTAAGTATGTCGGGTGACATTGAACTAAATGCTCCCTTGTCTTGTGAGTACCATGTGGCCTAATGCATTATACCATTGGTCGACAATTTTATGATATTCATAAATGTCCATGTAATGAGATGATCGCCTCTATGATAGAACTTGTATA
Source organism: Apostasia ramifera (assembly GCA_019297695.1). Classification (NCBI taxonomy): domain Eukaryota; kingdom Viridiplantae; phylum Streptophyta; class Magnoliopsida; order Asparagales; family Orchidaceae; genus Apostasia; species Apostasia ramifera. Next base: position 336,803 of record JAEMOT010001567.1, on the reverse strand, counting down.
GTCTTTGTTACTACTATCCAAATCTCACAAAGTAGTTGGTTAAAATATGATCGCAATGGTCATCATTGTTTTGATTGACCATACAATACTATTTAACAGTGTCTATGCTTTAGGTTGATTTGGTTTTCTCACCAAGGGCTAATGTCGGCTTTTACGAATAGTTGTTGATTTTAAAGAGTTTTGTGTTTATGTCATATGAATACCTTTTCAAATTCCACTTAAAAATTGTTGAAAATTGTTCAATGTCGTAAATTCTTTTGTGATATTTCCTTGGAGTGTCATTCACTTCTCTCCCACTTTTAGTTTTTGTATATTTTACAATCATTGAACAAGGATTGATCATCTTGTATTTGGTGGACGACGAGCTTTGCACGTTTGCGAGTTTGTGAATGATCCATTTAGTCAAAGTGGAAACATATCTAACAACTATCATACACGTGTCAAATATAGTACAATATATTTTAGTTTGGATGAAGAAAAAAATAATTTGAAAAAATACTTTTAAGATGATAAATAAAGTAAATTAGGATAAATTGCATTCAGGCCCATGAGATTAAAAAGACATTGCATTTTTGCATTTTTTAATTGGAAAGACATTGCAAATTGATCTTAATTTTTTAAAAATTTCGATTTGGGTTTCTAAGATTGCAAAAATTCAATAATTTTGGTCCGAATTAGGATAATTATTATTTTTTACTAATATGCTATAAAATTATTCTCATTTTAATTTTAATATTTTTTAAAATAGAATTTTAAAATTTTTTTAATTTTAAATTTTTAGTGCAAGAATAGCAAGAGATGAAAGAAATTAAATTTTATATTTTCGGTTAGTTCTTTAAAGAAAGATAAGAGTAGAGTGGTGTAATGATTCTTTAAAATATGTAAATGATTCAAATTAGTCAAAAAAAGTTAAATTTTATATTTTTTATAAAAAATAGTAAAACTGAAGAGTTTTTGAAAAGATTAAAACTGTAGTATTTTTACTGTTTTAGGAATTTTAATTGAAGTTTTTAAAAATTTTGGATTAATTTGTAGTGTTTTTTTAATCTTAGAAGTTCAGGTGCAATTTACTCTAAAAATTTTATTAAATATAAAATAAAGTTAATTAATTTAGTGTGAAATATGTAGGATATTAAGAAAAGTAATTGTATAATATTATAATTTATGTTAGATGAGAATTGAGATTAGACCTGGGCAATGGGCGGGCCGGGCCGGGCTTGGGCCGGGCTTGACCGGGCTTTGACTAAGTCAAAGTGGGCTCGGGCCGGGCTTAGCCCGTTTTACGGGCTTACTTTCATGATCAAACCCGCCCAATGTACGGCCCGGGCTACCCACGGGCCTAAAAAGCCCAAAATAAATTGTGAACATTTTGGCATGCTATATTGCTAATTTGATATATATGCTTTCCATAATTACATATTAGTATAATTTTAGTTAAATTAATAATTAGTAAAATTCTACGATATTTTATCTACGACATGAATTTAAAATAGTTAAACAAATTAGTGAATAGTGATATCTAAATTGTAACAAATATTGAATTAATATATTAGAATATTTAATGATAAAAATTTAAGCAAACTATTATTTTTAACATTACAAAGATAATAACAACAATAAAATGCCCCCTAAGACTCATCTAATAATAACAATAATAAATCAACATACCTAAAAAATATAAACTATAGCATAAATCCATCATCTATTACACCTCAAACAAAAAAAAATAAATCATCTATTAGGTTTACGGGCTCGATTCGGGCTTTATGGGCGGGCCGGGTATGATCAGACTCGGGCTCTAAATAAATCAACGTCGGGCTCGGGCCGGGCCAAACCCGAATATCGGGCTAAAATAGATAACCAAACCCGCTCAAAATTGATCGGGCTTTGGCTAGCCCATCGGGCCACCCGCCCAATGCCCAGGTCTAATTGAGATATATAATAACTTTTTGTTAAATATGATTTTGGTCAAAGAACTTTAATTCCATTTCACAAAATTGAAGAGTAAGAGAAATGAAGAGATCAAATTATAATTATTGATATGGAAAATCATGACCCAAGAAGAAGGTTTAGAGAGATCAAAGAATTAAATTGTAAGTTTTGATATTCTAAGACTTAAGAGTAAAAGAAATTGCGGGATTAAAGCTCATCTTTAATGTTATTTTAACTGAAAAAAATATTTGATTCGATATTATTTTAATATTATATTATATTATGTAAAATTTTGATATTTAAATATTATTATTTAAATAAAAAATTTATAATTGTTATAAAATTATTCACTCATAATTATTAAATTAAATAATTATTTTAAATAATATAATATAATATTAAAGTAATGTGAAACTAAATAACTGTAAATTATATCTTAAATATTGTAGTAACAAGGATATGGAGTCCTCAATTTTTTGTTTTTTGATTAGTGGAGTCCTCAATTACTTTCACAAGTTACAAGTATTAATAAAGATATTGGATTATCTTTATTTTTTTTTATTTTTTTTTTATTGGATTATCTTTATTGCTGTTATATGAAATTTGAAAATACTCTTGTTAAATTTTTATCAGTTTTTGAGGTAATTTTTCCTATTAAATTTTTAATCTAAAAATAATCTTTAATATAGATCTCAGGAAAAAGAAAATTTATATAAAAACTATTTTTAAAAAATTATATAAAATTTTAGAAAAAAATTATAATTAAATAGCTAGATTTTTTTTTTTTTTTGAAATTCGTGAATATCTTTTAACTATTTACCAAACCCTTGTCGCACCTGGCCCCTTTCGCCTTTCTGTCTCATCGTCGCCGTTCCACCTTCCGCGAGGTTCGACTCCGCTGCGTTCTGGAGGTTGCCGCCGCCGCCAGAGCTACCACTCCTGGATGCCGCTGTGGATTCCCTTCTCTATTCTATTCGGTGCGAGCGCCACCACCGCCGACTTCTGGTCGTGGACGCAACTGCCGCTGCCGCCATTTGCGGACGCTTCCTCCTCTGGCTCTTGCAACGCTGCTGCGCTCCAAGTTTGCTTCTATCGTGTTATTCATAATGTGTAACATTTCTGTGCATGTGTAAACCCAAGCATGTGAGGCTCGATAGGGATAAAATTTTTCTAGCATGAAGAATAGCTAAAACCCATGACAAACTTCTATTTTCTAGAAAAACAAAGGGTATCTTTTAAAGTCATTATTGTTGTAGTTTATATCACTGTTGTAAAAACTGTATTGGACCGTTTGGTTCTACCGTGAATCGGCACGAAATCCGGTCCCATTTGGTATCCAAAATGGATTGCATATCAGATTCAATCCAACCATAAATATTTTTTCTAATTATGTAATATTTACTCTTTAATAATATGATGAACACATTTGTTATGTTGAACATTTGTTAGTATTTTTGATGGATATTATCATCTTTTTGAGTTTTTTTTTTTAAATAGCACTGTACTGGTTCAATCAGTTCAATGATTGGTCCAAATGGTCTGCCAAGAATCAGATAATGATCCGGTTTTTACAACATTGATTTATATAGGATCAATTCTTCGATTCTTATACTATATATGCATATATTTCGTAGCGAATGACTAAGCGTTACTTAAGATGGAAAATGCTTGTTAATATTTGTGAATGCAGGTTCACATCGTTCCAAAAAGTTCCATATGACAAATTACATCTACTCTGTTCTGAATTGGTAAACCCTTATTTACCTTCGATCCTAAGTTCTTTCGATTTTTATTTAGGTTGGTTATTTCATTATCATGTCATGATTGATTCGACAAGTTTTACGCTGGCTGTCGACTGCCTAACGCAACCCTCCGCGTTTCTCATCCGGGACTTGACTTTAAGGCTCGACTTTAAGTCCGTATCTTTTTGCTTTGATTATGGAAGTCATGACTGGACATATTCAAGATGAAGTGCCTTGGTGTATGCTCTTCGCAGATGATATTGTTCTTATTGAGAAAACTAAAGAGGGAGCTAAAGCGAAACTAGAGCTTTGGAGGAATGCTCTAGAATCTAAAGGTTTGCATCTCAGTAGATCAAAAACTGAATATATGGAGTGCACATTTAGTCAAGAAAGAAATACTTATATTGGAGATGTGACAATTGGTGATCAAATTGTCAAGAAGAGTGAGCGCTTTAGATACCTTGGATCAATTATACAAAATGATGGCGAAATAGATAATGACGTTATTAGCAGGATTCAAGCAGGCTGGGTAAAATGGAGAAATGCTTCTGGTGTGTTATGCGATAGAAAAATTTCATCCAAAATTAAGGGTAAATTTTATAAAACTGTAATAAGACCAGCGATGATATATGGTGCTGAATGCTGGCCTGCAAAGAAGAAACATACAAATAAAATAAATGTTGCAGAAATGAGAATGTTAAGATGGATGTGTGGATATACACGAAAGGATAGAATGAGAAATGAGTATATCCGAAAGAAAGTTGGTGTTGCACCAATTGAGGATAAACTTAGAGAAAGTCGGCTTCGATGGTTTGGACATCTAAATTGTAGGCCAATTGAAGCTCCAGTTAGAAAAATTGAGTTATTGGATTTTGCCCATGTACAAAGAGGAAGAGGGAGACCAAAGAAGACATGGCAAGAAACTATAAGGAGTGATCTTAATTACTTAAACTTAGATAAGAATTTGGTAACTGATAGAGCGCAATGGAAATAAAGGATTCATGTAGCCGACCCCACCTAGTGGGATTAAGGCTTGGTTGTTGTTGTTGTTGTTGTTGTTGTATTTCATTATCATTATGTTTTTTCATATCATATTTTATTTGCACTAGTCTGTCAATATCTGCTTTGTGGCAACCTTTTCTACTTGTATGTGACAAAAATTTTGACAGTTTGTCATCTTGTACTTAGTAGTTACATGTTTGTTTTCGTAGCTTTCAATCTTCTCATTTGTAAAATCAAGCATCATACCGCACAAACCTTTAAATATTGCATATTTGTTCAAATACATGCTATCAAATATTTTATAAAGTCGGTGACTTGTGGGTAATATTTAAAGTTTTTTTGTTATGTAGGTAATTGTCTCTACTTTGGGCATTTATATAGATGTCACACAAAACTTTAAATATTACACCCTTTTTCAAATACATGCCACTTCATAGTTCAAATTTTGTGAAGACAATGGCTTGTAGGTAATATTCAAAGTTTTATGTAGGTAATTTTTCCTACTTTGGGGCATTAAACATGCTAGCTACTTTCTTGTTTTTACATGACAATTGTGTTATTCTTTTCATGGCACTTTTTATTTGATGCATAATTATCAATTTCAAGGAAAGTATTCATTGTAATAATTTTGCTTGGCTGCTACAATGCCATGACAGGTTTTTTGGCCATTATCTTTTTTCACAAGATTGTAACCTTTGAAAAAGTAGCCGGTTTTCAAGTCATTTACATCAAAATGTCATCACTTCAAATGTTGCCCTTTCTTGTTATAATCACAAACTCTTTATCTATATGTACTGGTCTAGTTTTCTGATTCAAGAATTTCGGCCGAAACTTCCTGGCCCAGAGGAGTTTTTCCAAGTAATTTCTAATTTTTAAATATTCAAATTTTATGTAGGTAATTGTTCCTACTTTGGGGCATTAAATGTGCTAGCTACTTTCTTATTTTTACATGACAATTGTGTTATTCTTTTCAACGCACTTTTTATTTGATGCATAATTATCATATTCAAGGAAAGTATTCATTGTTATAATTTTGCTTGGCTGCTACCATGCCATGACAGGTTTTTTTGCCATTATTTTTGTTCACAAGATTGTAACCTTTGAAAAAGTAGCCAGTTTTCAAATCATTTACATCAAAATGTCATCAATTCAAATGTTGCCCTTTCTTGTAATAATTACAAACTCTTTATCTATATGCACTGGTCTGGTTTTCTGATTCAGGAATTTCAGCCAAAACTTCCTGGCTCGGAGGAGTTTTTCCAAGTAATATCTAATTTTTAAATTAACTCACTTGAATAAATTTTGAATTTATTTGGTTATTTATTAATTTATTGGGAAAACTGATATTTTCTACATGTCGGTTTTTGTACCTTTTAAATAAACTTTCCTACTCACATAGATTTAAATATGAAGTTTTAGAGCCATACGAGTTTTTTGGTTTGATATTTGACACCTTTATTTCTATTTGTTAGATAAGAGATTGATTTCAGCGTCTCACAAAATTTAACACAACTAGTATGGGTGTGTTTGTTTGTAAAGGTTAATTTTCAAATGGTTAAGATTAAACTTGGATAGGAATATTTTTTGTTGAGAGTTATGTATGATATGAAATAAAGTTAGTTATTATATTAGGACATATGAGAGATTTGATATAAGTTAGTTATTATTTTACTATGTTTGTAATATGTGAAATAAAGTTAAATTTTTTATTTTAAAATATGTGTATTATGTAAAATGTTATTTAAGTTTTAATAATAAAATTTGTGCATGATGTGACATGTCATGTAAAATTTAATATGGTTAATTTCAAGCTGGTAAACAAATATGTTTTAATCACAATAAGCCTTTATGTGTGCTATTGAAAATATGTTGGTTTTTCCTTCTGTTGCATAATCATCTTAGTAAACTGGTATTCAATCATATATACCCATTTGACAAAGATTCATGATTTGAGTCATATTGGATTGGCTCACTTTTGTACTTATTTGTATTAAATTCATTGCTTATTTTTCATGGACTATACCAACCTATTTTACATGTGGCTCCTTTGGCTATTGTTGGCAGTGGGCCGGTGACTCGCAGTGAATATTTGGTGGTCTATTGTCGTTGCAAAAAATTTTTATAGTAGATTTTGTCCAGGTAAAGAAATTATTCTTGTTTTGTTCAATTATGTAGTCTTCATTTTTGGCCTAAAACTTTCATACGTAAGGTTCATATTTTATTCTTTTAACTGTTATTCTAGTTTAAGAAATTTAATTGGACTCCATGGTGAGTGTTTAGTCAATTTTGATTCTGTTCTTTTGTGCACCAAACATCTTTTTCATATTTTTATTAGACATGGTTATGATAAGTACTGCACTCCATTTATCTTTTAACTTACCATGAATTCATGATGTACAATCTTCTATGCAGCTTGGTAGTCCGACATTTTGAAATAAAAACTGGAAAGCAATCTGCTTGTTGCCTCGATTGAAAACATGCATTAATGTCAGTACTTTTGATGTTCTACATGTAGTAAGTTACCCCCCTTTTTTGGACATTGTAGTTAAGTTTCTTTTTTGACTGACTTGTGTTACTCTATTAGGTTTTCTCAACTGTTATTTTTTAAAATAGCCATTTTGAGTTGAAAGCTGGTTTTCAAGCTTTGCTTCAATATTCAGGTAACTATGATTCTTTGCATTCATATATTTCTAATCGTATGTGTTGTCTGCAATGTTAAAGTTATACTTGTTACCATTATTTCTTTCCTTGTTTTTTTAGTGGTTGGCATTTTGTGTTGAGCAAGCTGACCTTTGCAAAGATTTTCTTTTTGTTATGTAAATTCTTGTAATAGCTGTTGGAAGGAGCTAGAATCATGCTAAACCATTCCTAGACTTAATTGTCCTTTCCCACATGACAAGAAAAAGGTTCACTACCAACAATAAACAAAAGACATCAGATTACTGTTAATCGGTGACGAGTTTTTGATTGCCATAAAGTAGTGGCTAATTACTATCATAGATTATAATGGTGATACCTAATATTATCACGTGAGTGATGGCTATTTTATATTTGACAATTTTTCGGTGAAAACTATTGGTAATCGGTGATGACTTCTCTTTTATTGCTGAACTATTAATGTCACTAAAACACTCCTCATTAGTGACAACCGGTTGTGACTGACTATCATTAGCGACAATCGGTTGTAACTATCATTAGCGACAATTAGTTGTTGTTACCGGATATCATACCTTTTCTTTAAATGAAAAATATCAAATCATTCTGGCGACAACTAAAATATCCATGTTAATGACAACATTTGAAATCCTGGACATGATTATTAACAAGATCCTCCAATCACAAAACCAAATACAAATTAGTTTGACACCTACCACCATTTCCTATATACTAGGACCTAAAAAGTAATTATTTCTATGTAGATTAAAATGTCCATATGTTATGGCCTCATAAAAGATGACACTAAATTCATTACTCCAAGTTTCTCCTTACAAATATTAAAACCTAAACGGTTTAGAACAAACAAAATACTTAGATGTTGACAGGAAAGTGTGGGTGCTCATGTGCTGCATTCCTAACTTGTTGTCCTTTTCTTTAGTATGACAAACAAGATCTTGAAAAGCCAACCAAGCCTGTCATGATGAATATATTAAAGAATAGCTCAAACACGCACAGTGTACAACAGAAGGACTTTATTAAAACGGTAAATAAAAACAGAAGTCCCAGCACATCCTATGTCATTATTTACCGGATAGACTGTAGTTAAGATTTCTAACTTGAGGTGTTTGTAATTAGAACAGTAACCCAGCTCAGATTAGTTCATTAAGGCATTTCTAAGCTAGAAAACTTGTCATGGTATTAGGGACGCTATTTGAAAGGCAGTTGACAGACCTACAAAGTAATATTCTTCATAGAATATAAGCCAGATAAAATTTTGAACCAATTGACTTTAATAAGAATCATAGAGGTACAACCCAACAAAACCTGCATCTTACAATGAATAGAGATAGTCAATCAAAGCAGAGCATGAATTTTAGTAAAATGAGAAAGCAAAAGCAATACCCATAGAACTGGCTTGCAAAATTGGAGTAGCCGAGCAAATGATGGTGATTGCAGCATAATTGTCAATGATGCTGGGCAAAGCAGTGTTGAGCTAGATGGTGAAACCTAAGTGTTTGACATAATTTGACAAAATAATATTGAAACATGCAAAAGTATGAATCTCAAGCACTAGAAAATATAAAATAAACAAAAAGTCATATGGAATAAGTTGAGTGTCACAATACCTAGCACAAACCATAAATGTACAAGTAGAAAGAAATTCATACTTTTCCTTAGGTTTTGTCTTTATGATCAGTAAATCCAATTAAATATAAAACTAGTAAGCTAAAAGTCTTTGAGAAAGGAAACTGATGAAAGTTTACCAGTTGCCTGCTTTAAAGATGATGATCAACGATTGTATTGCACGTGTCCAATTTAATCGAAGTTCTTTTTAGGAGATGGACTAATTACAGTTTTTCCCTAAAGGAGATATCTTTATGACTTTCAGAGTTTTAGGGTTTGATGTTTTTGTACAAGATCAAAACCCTATAGTTGATAAATAATTATTTCAGTCATGCTTATACTATTAATAAATTTTCTAATGTAGAATTAGTTAAAGGAATGCCTAAGCTTATCTATGATAAAGGTAAATTGTATCATGCATATCAATTAGGTAAATGAAGTAAAGTATCCTTTAAGTCTAATAACAATGTTGCATATTCTAAAAGTTTTATACTAATCCACATGGACATATTTGGTCCTAATGTGGCATTCACCCATGGAGGGTTTACAATTTGTCTCGTAATAATAGATAAATATTAATGTGTACATGGACATTGTTTTTATCTCATAAGAGAGGAGCAATTGAAAATTTAAAAAGCATTTATAAAACAATTTTAATCTAGTACAAATAGTGTCAATTTCACGCGAAATGGTGGAGAATTTGAAATTTATTTGTTTGAATTGTTTTGTGAGAAGTGTGACATTTTACATATCTTTTTAGCTCTTGGAACACCTCAACAAAATGGAGTTGTTGAAAAAAAGAATTGAATTCTTATTGAAGTGGCGTCAACATGCTTCATGAGCACATGTTTCCTTATTCTTTTTGGCCAAATCTATGAACATGACTTAGTATGTGGTAAAACAACTGACAATTGACCTATACTAAAATTTCTAATGTGTCGAATAACAAGACTGGACTTTTAAACGAAAACAAAAAAACAAATTCATGCTCCTACAGGATTCTAAGTCATAAGGATAAGGAATTGCATTAATAAATATGTCGAGGCATATAACTCCTCAAGCAATGTCTTATCATGCAAAACATTATAATGGCAGCCTCGTGCCTTGCTATGCCATGCCACTAAGCCAACTACACCAAACTAAGAAATGCTCATCCAAATTAATCTATCTACCTATTGGATTGTAAGTTATTTTTAAAATAATAATGTCTTATATTAAATCACAGTTTGTCATACATTTTTTACTCTTAACCCCAACACGGAACATGCTCTTTTCTTTGCATTCCCAAACGGGATGAGTAAGGTTGCCTAAAGGTCGTGATATTGTTTGAGCCTGAATCCCTTGACATGACAAAGTCACTAGTCAATGGGAATTCAGAACGAGACTGGATTTATTGCATAAGGCTTATCATAGAAGAAACTTAAATTTTATCCATACTGATTTACTAGAATATTCTCCGATGACAGAATCGATAGTTCTTAATGAGTTATTCTATAGCCATAATCTTAAAAACTTTAGTGTGTCAAGTTCAATGTCCTCAAACAATGAAACCATGAGATCTTGACAAGGTTTATCATCATCTTTCAAACAATTTAATGCTAAATCCTACTTTAGGACATTTGGTCAAATAAGTATTGGCATTTGACTTCTTTAATCTAAAGTTCTCTTCTCAGTGGGAGGGGGTAATTAACTATAAGAGATTGCACCTATGGGAAGTTTTCGTGCCCTGAATCTTAACCTAAAAGGTAATTTCCTTAGGGTAAAATCTGATAAATTTATCCACCTTATGAAGTTGTAATTAACTATATATGCATTTTCTGAGCATATAACCATAAAGATGATTAAGTATTTGATCCTCAATTTGATGAGATTATTATTATATTTTTTATACTCTTCAAAAGCAAATCTTATTGTATTCATAATACGCGGCACTTAATTATTGCTCCGTTCATATTAATTTTATAAATTTAACCTTAATTCTATGTGGAGAGATGATGCATTTGTTTAAGGTGGTAAGGTTTTAAAAGATGAACATTAATGGCAAAATTGAAGAGCCTTAGCATGATGATGGATAAAGATGATGCAGTAGTGCCTGAACTTCCTACGCTTGCTTGTTTGGGGAGTTATTTATAAACATGGTAAAAAAAAGTGGAAGTGTTATTTAATTTTATCTAAATAAAGTAGATATTAATTTAGTAACAACTACATTGAAAATATTTCATTTACTCAAAAAAAAGTTATAGTTTCACTTGCTAAAACATGAACTTACTTTTCTAATGTACTAGTTATAGATAAATACAATTATTTTTTATCTACATTTCATTTATATGAAATAAAAGTTATTTTTAATTTAAATTTATATAGCTAAACATATTATCACGTCAAACAAGGTCCATATCTGATTAACAAACAATGAAAATTTAAGAATTTTCATTAACTGAGAAAACTAGAACCAAATTACATTGAAATGTTCAAGAACAAGATAAATATGAGTAGCAAAATGTGCATAACTAGAGAAAAAGATAGTGAGTGCAGGACTGCATAGCTGGCAAGCCGTTTCGAGTACATAAGTATGATTTATAGCTACTATACTAATCTTGAATTGAAGTACACATTGTAAAACCCATTAACATGTCTACAAGAAGGGCTACACCAATAGCATCTGTGTTACCATGGGTGTTGTCCGCAATAACTCTTCTGCTATTGATTGGCTTATTGTTCTCTGCAGTAGAACCTCTCGCTTTAACTCATTACGTCGAAGGTGATCTCGTAATCTAGTAAGTCCTTTGTCATAGGCTTTTTATCATTAGATATGCATTGGATCCTTGGTCATAGGCTTTTTATCATGAGTATATATCAGTTCCAGCTCAGTGATCCATTGTTCTTTCAAAGTCATCATTCATTTGGAAATTTTCCCATGAATGCAAGGATATTGCATCACATTTACACACAAAACCAAATATAGTAAGAATCATTTAATTCGTCGTGAGCTCCCAAATAGTCTGAGCAATTTATTGGCACATTCTATCACTTCGTCAATCACCGACTCTGTTGTGTTCTTGAGCATCTTTCTGAATTTGGATCAATTATGGATTCTTAGGGTCGAATTGAACTTCATGCGTTTCTCAAGCTTGAAATAACGTATCATCTTTAGAGTTCCGCAGTTGAAATTATGTAACACAAAACAAAATAGAATCACATTGCATTGTGTCATCGGTCTCAAACAATTGGTCCTCATTTTTCGGGAATGGTGGCATGGCATTATCCATTGTACACTGGTAACAGTCACTGCACACATATAACACAAGTATGCACAAAGAAGCACAACAAAATAGAATCACATTGCGTTGTGTCATCAACAAAAATGGTCTCATTGTATTTAGAATATAAAATTGTTATTTCAGAATGCCAAACGTCCTTTCTACTACGTTGCGAAGATTAGCGTGTCTATGGTTAAATTTTTTCTTTTGTGGACGCATATTGTCTTGAGTTGGTTCTCCTGAATCGATAGTGGATATTTTGAAAAGGTGTCTAGAATTTGGATGTGATGGCACAATCAGAATTCACTATATAATATTTACGTACACATGTGATTTATGTGAGCCAACATGATTGAATTGATGGAAAAGTAGGTTGATTAAGTATTAGCTAAAACATCTCTACCTTTAGGCACAATAAAATCTCTAGTTTCTAATGTCCAATGTAGTATGCTCATGTCAGAAGTGCTACCTTTCCAACCGTCACAAATTAAATAGTTGGTCAAAACTAAGGACCGCCATCACCTATGTGAAATATATCCCTTTTGATTGCGGTAAGAAGGCTGTTTGTTAAGAGGAAAAATTACCGGTATATGTATTCCATCAATGGCTCTCAAACAATTCTATTTGTAGCAAATAAGAGTGTTGATCGGATAAGTGAATATGATGAATTTATTAGTGGCCAAAGTCACATAGACGACAATTTAAAGTAGGGCTAAAATCTAGAATTTTTAAGATTGTTGATTAGATAAGTGAATATGATGGATTTATTCATGGCCAAAGCCACATAGATTACAATTTAAAGTAGGACTAGAATCTAGAATTGTTTTGTATCTTTGGATGGTGTAGAGGCAGTTGGTAGTTATAGGAACTCAGATGCTAAAGATTTGACGTTTTGAAGGGTTGAATTAAAGTATTTACTTATTGTTTCATGGAAATGTTAAAATATCTGAGCACATTTCTGATCAACACATCCAAGTACAACAATACTTAAGAAGATAGCAAGTTGCTTGGTTGCTAGCACATGTTTTGAATCTTGCTTCCAGCCAGAACTAACCAAATGCGCACACAATGCTATGAAAGCATCCAAATGCATCCTCATTAAATTGACCAGAAGCTTAGGATTTTCATGATGCAAAATGTACTAGAGGTTTTGTATGCCGGTGAATGGCTTATACATTCATTGTGGTGCACTTGGATTTGGTTCTACAACAAATAATCCTCAGGCCATTGCTCTTCTTCATCAAAGAACATGAGCTCAAATAATTGGTCCTCATTTTCCGGGAATGGTGGCATGGCATTATCCATTGTATACTGGTAACAGTCACTGCACACATATAACACAAGTATGCACAAAGAAGCACAACAAAATAGAATCACATTGCGTTGTGTCATCAACAAAAATGGTCTTATTGTATTTAGAATATAAAATTGTTATTTCAGAATGCCAAACGTCCTTTCTACTACGTTGCGAAGATTAGCGTGTTTATGGTTAAAGTGCTTTCTTGATAGAAACGTATATCCTATGGAGATGATTGGCCCCTCTTGTTACAAATATCAATCCACCATTCTACCACCTGGTGCTTAAATGCTCTAGTTTTCCTTGTAGGAATGACAATAAGGCTGATTTGGGTCAGCTCAAGTAAAATCCATACTTGCTCCATTTCCATTCTACCACCCGCACCCGCCCTGCTCCACCATCTCAAATCTATAATTAATTATTTATTTTAATTCAAAATGTGGAGATAATTTCTATTTAAATCTTTTAAGCTAGAAGGTTAAATTTTTTATTTAATAAATAATGTGTCATGTGTCGAAACAGGTATATACTTGTGGTATACTCGAACCCTAGTTTGGGTATGTCACAGGCATAAGTACAAATTTGTGACCCCTGACCCGCTGCTAAAGATGCGTTAAATGAGTCTTTGTAAAAATTGCCATCCTTGCGCTAGGCTAATCTTTCACTACGGTGCTACGCATTAACCTCGTCCTCACGATGACGAGGTTACTCCCACCTAGGACATGGATGATGCCTTCTGGGCAAAGAGGTATTGACGCACCACCTCTTGTGCAGTAGGACGTTGTGTTAATCTTTGTTTTCACAAGGTTACGCCCACATCAACAAACCGGTTCCTTAGGCCTACTTTTATATTCTATCTTTTTGAATGCCCCTTTTAAATTGCCTAAGCTTATGAGTTATCACCATCATAACTTGTAAACATCAGGTGCATGCTAGTTTTAATCCTTTGTAGTTGTTCAAAGAACCACAAGGACATAACATCATGTTGCAGTTCTAACAACTTAAGGTGAACATGCACAAGCAGATAGGGAGTTCTCGAAAGGCTTTTTTATCCAATAGAAAGTTATAAAATTATGTTTCCAAAATACATGTAAAGTGAAACTTCATTTTTATTGGTTTGATCCACGCTCTGCATTTTGTCCAGTGCATCAGGCATTGTTGAAATGATTTTGTTTGGAAGGTTCAAAGTAGGCTCGATGTACCAAGAATCTATCACAAGGCATTCCTTTAAGGCTTTTGTGAGGGCTTTGCCCACTAAAATCAAGCCCAAGGCCAATGCTTCTCGTGTCATTGAGCTGGACTCTATGATACTCAAGGTTCACTTGTATGAAGCCATGTCCTTTTCCCCTACCTCCTCCAGTTTGCCTTTCACCCCAACTCCACCTTATTTTTATCGCATTTTCAATGTCACCTTATATGATCCAACTCGTGAACCCGACTTAGGAATTTTGGGTATGGGTTATGAAAGAATGAGATGGTAGATCTGTAGGCTCCGGGGTATTATTGGCATTTTTTGTCGTATATTTTTTAGCATCTGAGTAATGCATATCCAAAATTAGGGAAAAATAGTGAAACAATTCATCAAATATGCACAACATATTGTGATGCCCAATTTGTGCAAACAACAAATTGGTATATACAAACTAATAGTAAATGTGCAAGTTAATATAGTTAAAAAACTAGCAATAACTTCATGAAGAATTCAAATTTTTTTGGTTGAAGTGTGCGACATAAGTCGTTAACATAAATTCCTATTCAATTAAAGACAATTCATATTATATTATATTATATTATATGGAATACATATCAAGAAGGGTACAAGATAATGAAACTATCAAGCATAATGAAACTATCATGAGTAGAGTTGCACAAACTCAAATTCACATGAATTATAGAGGGTGGAAGCTGCAGAACATATTAAATGAAATAAAATTTGATCACTTCTTATTTTATCACACTGATAAGATGATAAGACAAGTAAAAGATAACTCAAACATAATAAATAAAAACAAGTTATTTGATAAAATTATTTTTCAGCTGTAGACAATTTCCTATTCCGAGCGCACCAAATTACTGAACCGTTCAGACATATACCTAAACATGTTCCATTTTCACTCCCAAAAAAATAAGATTTATTAAGCTTCTCATGGTCACATTCCAAAGAACAACAAACATGATTTGGCAGAGTAGAAGTGGTAGAGCTATGATATTTCAATTGATCAAACTACTTAAGTTGTTGAAACCTTAGTTTGATTAGTTGCAAAATAACCTTAAGATGAAACACTCCAAACAGAACATGGAAAAAAAGATCTATATAGTATTGTAATAGATCTGTGTAAAACATCAGCATGTGATGGATGACAGATGGAAAAGTGGAGTTTTTGCTTAAAAAACTATCACTCGATAATCTGTGTAAAACTATGATTCAGCAATTTGCAACGCTCACGCCCTACCAACGCTCGTGCCCATCATTCAGAAACAACAGTTATTTGGCATTTTCGCTTAAAAAACTATCATTGAACAACTGGAGAACTAAGAGACAGGAGGGATGAAGAGAAGCCCAGAATCTGGGGAAGAAGTTTGCGAAGGAGGATGAACTCGCCCGTGCCCTAATTTCGCAGAAGGTGTAGAGAGGGGGCAACAATGGTGCTAGCCCTTATCAAATTTCCAAGTCTCAGGTAGCGGCTAGTCAACAACATGGGTATGGGCCAACATCGCTAGCGACTGCATCGGTAGCGGCAATGGTTAGTAGCGGTGCAGGGAGGGGCGACTACAGTAGGTGTAGAACCCCTCTCAGGTTGTTCTACTCTTTTGCCCCTGTTTGGTTAATGCCCAAGTTAGGTATGCCCTTTTTTCAATTATTTTATAAAAAAAATATAAACCTTTTTTTGAGATACATATATATGATGAAAAATAAAATTAGTTAACTGTGAAATTATTAAATAAAATTGGTTGATGTATTAAAAATTGTATAAGCTATTTTATTTTTTTTAAAAAATAGTTTTGCTCAACTTGGACATGAACCAAACCGGAACTTTGGGCAGCAGTGGCAGTAGTGGCAGCAAGGCAAGAGGAGGCTTGTCGTGGCCGGCAGGTATATGGGAGGGCTTCTCCTTTCTCAATTAGGGTTCAATCCTTTGCTAGGTTTCTCTCAAGCCCAATAATTACATCAAATAACATTGCAGGTGCGAAGTAGAACATGATAAATAAAATAAGGGTGCAAGACGACAATGTAGATTGCCCCCAGTCCATGGTGTCGTCGCTGATGCCAATGTTGAAAGTGCTCTGCATTAGCTCTCTCGGCCAGTGAAGAACTCAATTATGTCGAGTGAAACTCGAAATGTGCATGTGCAAACTCGGGGTACAATGATCTAAGATCCTGCAGTAAAAAAAACCTGCAAATGTTGCCACCAGGCTTGTTGAAAATTTGCTCCTCCAATATGCTCTTGGGGACTAAAGACCTGGTAATGCACCGCTTAAGTGGAGGTAATGGGTGTGTCAAATCAGAGCACTACGCAAGCAGCATGCTTGAATCTGCTATGGGAGTCGAATCATGTCCCCAAGTATATCAGTAGGTACATATGTGAAGGAGGTAGGAAGATCAATAGATGCATTAAGTGTGCGGATAGGAGGAGGTATAGGTGGTGGAGGTAATGAGTTAGTGGTAGCATTGTATCTGGGATCTTGATCTAGGACCTACATTAAAAATTGGAATGATGTCCATCTCTGATGGTAGATCCAACTTATATGCATTCTTACCAATACATTTAATTACTTTGAGAGGACTCGTGTGTCCAGTAGCTAGTTTCTTGTGGGCACCTGTAGAGAGATGCTCAGAATGTAGTCATGTACCGTTGATCTTCAACCTTGATTTGCATGATTCTTTTATGACTATACACTTCATCTTTGATCTTATCATAACCTAAAGCTAATTTCCTCCTAATCTTTGAGTGCAACTGATGCAAATGTGATGCAAGTCAGAATGGTAGCTTATTAGTTCTATATGTGAGTGGAAGGTCAACAAATTCAATGGTTAGGTGGGGATCCTAATCAGTAATGACACAAAAAAGATTTATACTTGTGGATTGGTTGACTGAATTATTATAAGTAAATTCAGCCACAGGTAGGATCATATCCAACCAGTTGGATGCTCACCCACAAGACACATCAATAGGTTACCAAACCTCCTATTTACCACCTCAATTTGCTCATCTGTCTGGGGATGATATGTAGTTGAATTTATGTTTTTGGCACCTAACTTTTTCTAAAAGATCTTTCAAAAGTAACTTATAAATTTTATGTCTTTGTATGATCCTACCAGTGGCTAGACTCAAGACAACATAAACTTCACAGAGATGATCATGGTACTCCCTAGTAGATCTGATGTAGATCAAGATGTCATCTAAATATGAGATGAGGAGACACCAATGAAGGGACACAACACTTAGGTTATCGCACTCATGAAAGTGTTAGGCGTGTTGGAGAGGCCGAATGGCATCTCAAACCATTTGTAGAGACCAGCTTTAGTCTTAATTGTGGTATTCCACTCTTCTCCTTTGCGCAAATTTTGTGATAACTACTTCGAAGGTCAACAGTTGAGACTTGTGCCTCAACCATTATGTCAAGTAACTCATCTAATCAAGGGATTTGGGAACTAGAACTTATTGATGACTCATGAGTCAATGTACATACACCAGCTACCGTCCTTCGGTGTGAGAAGGGTTGGTATGATGCACGAGGAGAGGCTTTCATGAATGAAGCCTTTCTTTAGAAGGCCTTGCACTTGACATCAAGGATCAAAATGGTTGATAGTGCTCATCCAATAATGGGGAAGATTCGGGATTGATGAGCCTGACAGTAGATCTATAGCATTCTGGATATCTCGCAAAGGAGGCAACTCATCTAGGAGCTCCTTAGGGCATAGGTTAGAAGTTATTGAGGAGTTTACTAACCTCCTTGGGAACCTGAAGAAGTCGACGCAGACTCAGTCAACTGGAGCGCAACCAGTGTACAGATGGAGGAGCCTTCCTTGTGCTCTCTCTCCATCTCTTTCATAGAAATCAAATGGAGGCCCTTCTTTTTGTTAGAGGGCGGAACTAATTCTTTATCTGCTCCACTTTGATACTCACATAGTGGTGTGGGTGTAAGCATGATTTTCTTATTCTTGTGGTCAAACATATAAGTGAGTACGATCGAATTGAGTAATATTGTGATCATACAACTAGGTTCTTCCAAGCAGCACTGTATCACTTTCATAGGGATGGCGTCGCACCACACACTGAGTAAATGCTTAAGGTAATAGGTAACTTGCAGTGCTGGGGTACAAAAATAGAAGTCTGATCAACTCATGTTACTCTATAAGGCTGGCAATGAGATTTAGATTTTTGACCCACTGTCATTACGGTAATAGAAATAACGTTAATGCAACTCTTGCTATCAATGATAATGCTATCAATGATAATCTTGCAATGGTTATCCTTGCACTTGAAAAGCATTTGAAAGATAGCAGCACTTGGCCAATTAGGCTCACTGCGAAGAGTGGCCATTGTGCACCTCATCACATCGTCGAAAGACTCGACTAAGGCCTTCTCTATCTTAGAAGCTCCTTCACAAGCATTCGGGGCATTAACTTCTTCATCTAATGCCTAATGCTCAATTCGGGATTGATGAGCCTGACAGTAGATCTGTAGCATTCTGGATATCTCACAAAGGAGGTTGCTCATCTAGGAGCTCCTTAGGGCATAGGTTAGAAGTTATTGAGGAGTTTACTAACCTCCTTGGGAACCTGAAGGAGTTGACGCAGACTCAGTCAACTGGAGCGCAACCAGTGTACAGATGGAGGAGCCTTCCTTGTGCTCTCTCTCCATCTCTTTCTTAGAAATCAAATGGAGGCCCTTCTTTTTGTTAGAGGGCGGAACTAATTCTTTATCTGCTCCACTTTGATACTCACATAGTGGTGTGGGTGTAAGCATGATTTTCTTATTCTTGTGGTCAAACATATAAGTGAGTACGATCGAATTGAGTAATATTGTGATCATACAACTAGGTTCTTCCAAGCAGCACTGTATCACTTTCATAGGGATGGCGTCGCACCACACACTGAGTAAATGCTTAAGGTAATAGGTAACTTGCAGTGCTGGGGTACAAAAATAGAAGTCTAATCAACTCATGTTACTCTATAAGGCTGGCAATGAGATTTAGATTTTTGACCCACTGTCATTACGGTAATAGAAATAACGTTAATGCAACTCTTGCTATCAATGATAAACTTGCAATGGTTATCCTTGCACTTGAAAAGCATTTGAAAGATAGCAGCACTTGGCCAATTAGG